>CAUYRH010135510.1:0-10627 GCA_963574655.1 Perodicticus potto | reverse complement strand
GGTAGAGTGCTGTGACATCACAGCTCACAACAACCTCCAACTCCTGGGCTTAAGCAGTTCTCTTGCCTCAGCCTCCCAAAGCTGGGACTACAGGTGCCTGCCACAGCACCTGGCTATTTTTTTGTTGCAGTTGTCATTGTTGTTTGGCAGACACAGGCTGGATTTGAACCTGCCAGCTCTGGTGTATGTAGCTGGTGCCTTAGCCGCTTGAGCTACAGGTGCCAAGCCCGTATTAGCTTTTCTTAGTGTTTGTGTATTTATTTATTTATTTGAGACAGAGTCTCAAGCTATTGCCCTGGGTAGAGTGCTGTGGCATCACAGCTCACAGCAACCTTCAACTCCTGGGCTCAAGCAATTCTCCAGCCTCTGCCTCCCAAGTAGCTGGGACTACAGGCACCCGCCACAACACCCGGCTATTTTTTGGCTGCTGCCGCCATCATTGTTGTTTGGCGGGCTGGGCTGGATTCCAACGCGCCAACTCTGGTGTATGTGGCTGGCGCCTTAGCCAGTTGAGCCAAAGGCACTGAGCCAGTGTTGGTATATTTAAATAGATGCAAATCACTGATGGGGGTGGGGTGAGGGTGATCCTGGGATATGCCAAAGCAAACTATCCCTGATCCTTCCCACATTGGTATGCAAATTGTTTGTTTGTTTGTTTTTGTAGAGACAGAGTCTCACTCTATCGCCCTCAGTAGAGTGCTGTAGCATCACAGCTCACAGCAACCTCCAGCTCTTGGGCTTAAGCAATTCTCTTGCCTCAGCCTCCCGAGTAGCTGGGACTACAGGCGCCTGCCACAACACCCGGCTATTTTTTGATGCAGTTTAGCTGGGGCCAGGTTTGAACCCGCCACCCTCGGTATATGGGGCTGGCACCCTACTCACTGAGCCACAGGCGCTGCCCTTTTTTGTTTTTGTTTGTAGAGACAGCATCTCACTTTTTCACCCTCAGTAGAGTGCCGTGGCATCACACAGCTCACAGCAACCTCCAACTCCTGGGCTTAGGCAATTGTCTTGCCTCAGTATCTGGAGTAGCTGGGACTACAGGCACCTGCCACAATGCCTGGCTATTTTTTTGTTGCAGTTCAACCAGGGCTGGGTTTGAACCCGCCACCCTCAGTATACGGGGCTAGCGCCTTACTAACTGAACAACAGGCGCCACCTGCAAATTATTTTGATTAATGTGTGGCCCGAGATAATTCTTTTTTTTTTTTTTTTTTTTTAAACAAGCCTCGGTTGGTACCTGTGGCTCAGTCAGTAAGGCACCGGCCCCATATTCCGAGGGTGGTGGGTTCAAACCCAGCCCTGGCCGAACTGCAACAAAAAAATAGCCAGGCATTGTGGCGGGTGCCTGTAGTCCCAGCTACTTCAGATACTAAGGCAAGAGAATCGCCTGGGCCCAGGAGCCAGAGGTTGCTGTGAGCTGTGTGACGCCAGGGCACTCTGCTGAGGGCTATAAAGTGAGACTCTGTCCCTAAAAAAATAAAAATTAAATTAAAATAAATAAAATAATAAATAACATAAAATAAAGTAGGCTCAGTGCCCATAGCTCAGTGGTTAGGGCGCTGACTACATAGACTGGCGGGTTTGAAACCAGCCCAGGCCTGCCAAACAACAATGACAACTACAACAAAAAAATAGCCAGGGCTCAGTGCCTGTGGCTCAATGGGCTAAGGCGTCAGCCACGTACACCTGAGCTGGCAGGTTCGAATCCAGCCTGGGCCCACCAAACACCAATGACGGCTGCAACCAAAAAATGGCTGGGTGTTGTGGCGGGCGCCTGTAGTCCCAGCTACTTGGGAGGCAGAGGCACTTGAGCCCAGGAATTGGAAGTTGCTGTGAGCTGTGATGCCACAGCACTCTATCCAGGGTGACAGCTTGAGGCTCTGTCTCAAAAAAAAAAAAAAAAAAATAGCCGGGCATTGTGGTGAGCGCCTGTAGTCCCAGCTACTTTCCAAGCTGAGGCAAGAGAATCGCTTAAGCTCAAGAGTTTGAGGTTGCTGTGAGCTGTGATGCCACAGCACTCTACTGAGAATGACATAGTGAGACTCTGTCAATAAATAAATAAATAAAATAAAATAAAAACAACTTCAATATTGATGTAATCGAATCTGGTTTTTTGTATGTTTTTTGTTTTTTTAAATCAACTTCATTGAGGTTAATTTACAGTCAAATAAGCATGCACCCTTATAAAGCATAGCATTCAGATGAGTTTTGGCAAATCTATACTGTCACTTATAGGTGTAGAGAAGTTTCCCATCACCCCCCACAATTCCTCATGCCTCTTTATAGCCAGTACCTGTTCCCATGCCTCACAACCACTGACCTATTCTCTCTCACCATGCATTGGAATTATCTTTTCCATTTATCATATAAATGGAATCATTCATTATGTGATTTTTATATCTGGTTTCTTTTCACTTATCATGTTTTTGAGACTCATTATGTTACTGCATGAATTTGTGCTTCATTCTTTTTCATCACTTGGTAGTATTCTGTTATATAAAAAACACAGTTTGTTAATCCATTCAGCAATTGACGGACATTTGAGTTGTTTCCAGTCTTTATTTTTTTGTTTTCTTTTTTTTTCTTGAGACAGAGTCTCACTATGTCGCCCTGGGTAGAGTACCGTGGCGTCACATAGCTCACAGCAACCTCCAGCTCTTGGGCTTAAGCGATTCTCTTGCCTCAGCCTCCCAAGTAGCTAGGAGGACAGGTGCCCGCCACAACGCCCGGCTACTTTTAGAGACAAGGTCTCACTCTGGCTCAGACTAGTCTGGAACCTGTGAGCTCAGGCAGTCCACCCGCCTCGTCCTCCCAAGTGCTGGGATTACAGGCGTGAGCCACCGCGCCCAGCCTTTCCGGTCTTTGGTTTTTATGTATAAAACTGCTATTAACGTTTGTGCACAAGTTTTCACATGGATGTGATATGGTTCAGGACATACTATTCCAAAGTATGGCTCCTTTGCATTTGAAGAAACAGTAGGAGCAGAAAGGTCACCCTCATCTTTCCCCCTTGTCTCCTGATACAGCTTATAAGATCCTCATTTAAGTGGCGCCCTCCCTACTCTTGAATTAAAAGAGCCAGAAACACAGAGATGCCAACAAGAACCTGAACAAACAAACTTCACTAAGTTTCCCCCTAATCTGTTCCCACAGAGCATACTCTTTTTGTTTTCCCATCCTATTTCTCTACAACTGTCTACATCAAACCCAAGCATAAAAATATACAAGTTTACCTGTTTCTTTAGGTCTTCATTTCCTTATAAAGGATCCTTTATCATGTAAAATTTATATTAACACTCTGGGAAGGTGAGGCAGGCAGATTGCTGGAGCTCAGGTGTTCGAAACCAGCTTGAGCTAGATGGAGACCTCATCTCTAAAAATAGCCAGGCGTTGTGGCAGACACCTATAGTCCCAGCTACTTGGGAGGCTGAGGCAAGAGGATCACTTGAGCCCAAGAGTTGGAGGTTGCTGTGAGCTATGACACCGTGGCACTCTACCCGAGGCAACAGAGTGAGACTCTGTCTAGAGATAAATAAGTAAATAAAACGTATATTAAATATATATGGTTTTCTCTCATTAATCTCTCTTTGTCGTAGGGTCTCCCCATGAAACTAGGAATGGGTGAGGAAAAGATATTTCTTTTCCCTTACAGATGTACATTTTGATTTTTCTTGTTTGCACCATGGAGTGCAATTGCTGGGTCAGATACATGTAGTGGCTCACACCTGTAATCCTGGCACTCAGGAAGGCTAAAATGGGTGGATTGCTTGAGTGCAGGAGTTCTAGACCAGCCTGAGCAAGAGTGAGATCCTGTCTCTACTAAAATAGAAAAACTAGCTGGGCATAGTGGTGGGCACCTATAGTCCCAGCTATTTGGGAGGCTGAGGCCAGAGAATTGCTTGAGCCTAGCTAGGAGTTTGAGGTTGCTGTGAGCTATGATGATGCCATGGCATTCTACCCAGGGGAATAGAGTGAGGCTTTCTCAAAAAAAAAAAAAAGTGTGTGGGCTCAGTGCCTCTTGCACAGTGGTTACAAGCACCGGCCACATACACCCAGGCTGGCAGGTTTGAACCCAGCCTGGGCCAGTTAAACAACAATGACAACTGCAACAAAAATAGCCGGGTGTTGTGGCGGGTGCCTGTAGTCCCAGCTACTTGGGAGGCTAAGGCCAGAGAATCGCTTAAGCCCAAGAGTTTGAGGTTGCGATGAGCTGTGACACTGTGGCACTCTACCGAGGGCGACATACTGAGACTCTTGTCTCAAAAAAAAAAAAAGTGTGTGGTGAACTTTATAAGAAACTGTGCAGCTATTTTACAAAGTGGTTATATCATTTGAGGTTCCCACAGTGATGTATGAGTTTCAGTTGCTCCAATCATGTTGATAATCGTCAGTCTTTTGAATTTTAGTTGTTCTAATGTGTTTTTGGTTCCCTCTCTATACTCTCACTCAACACACTTAATATTCCACTTCTGGCCACCAAATGTGTGGGAGTTTCTATCACACCAAGCAAGTCTCCAGCCCTCTGTGGGAACCAACTAGATGTGTTATCATTCCATTCAGTTCTGACACTGTTCACCTGGAGTTAGTGCAGACCCCGCAGGTGAAGAGCTCAGTCCCACAGCCAACACTCCACCGCCCCGATTTTATACACACACCACGCACACATTTCAGATGCCAGCTGCAGCAGTTTACTTGCTAGACTACTGGTTTATTATAAAAGGATACAACTTAGTAACAGCCAGGTGGAAGTAATGCATAGAGAAGGTATGTGGGAATCACACCACCCCTAGCACCTCCGCGTATTCACCACCCCGGAGACCCTTTGGGAGTTTATGGAGTGTTCATTATGTAGGCATGATTGATTACATCAGTGGCGGTTAGTGATTAAGAGTATGTCCAGCACCTCTCCTCTCCCTGGGGATCATTTGGGGGACGGGTGTTGCTGAGAGTTCCAACCTTACAATCACAGTGAGTAAGTGAGTTCCCCTGGCAACCACCCCCACCATCATCAGGGGTTTTGCAGAAGTCACTGTATTAACATAAACTCCGGTGTGGTTAAAGGAGCTTTTATGAATAACATGCTTCTTTCACTTTTATTGCTCTTATCATTTAATTAGGATTTTAAAGCTTTGTGTCGGAACCAGGCAAGAAAACCAAATGTATATATTTCTTATTATAAATCACAATATCGGCTCGGCGCCTGTAGCTCAGCGGGCTAAGGCACCAGCCACGTACACCTGAGCTCGCGGGTTCGAATCCAGCCCGGGCCCACCAAACAACAATGACAGCTGCAACCAAAAAAATGGCTGGGCGTTGTGGCAGGCACCTGTAGTCCCAGCTACTTGTGAGGCGGAGGCAAGAGACTCGCTTGAGCCCAGGAATTGGAGGTTGCTGTGAGCGTGATGCCACAGCACTCTACAAAGGGTGAAAGCTTGAGGCTCTGTCTCAAAAATAAATAAATAAATAAATAAATAAATCACAATATCCAGCAATAGTATCTTCTAGGTTTTTTCAAATATTAAACTACTTAGGGAACTTAGTTTATCCCTGAGAAGTTAGGAAAAGAAGCCAAGAAATCAAATATGGAAACAAAAGGCTCAATGCTAAAAAGCCAAGCGAATCTCAGATTGTGGTTTCCAAATACAATTTCTTGCTAAATGATACTATCGGTCCTTGGAGAAGTACACTCTAGGTTTAAGACAGGAAACATCTGTCCTCACATCAGTGTTTGTGCCACTATCCAGAAACAGAACAGGTAATGTAGGGCGGCGCCTGTGGCTCATGGAGTAGGGTGCCGGCCCCATATACCGAAGGTGGCGGGTTCAAATCTGACCTCAGCCGAACTGCAAAACAGGAAAATAGCCGGGTGTTGTGGCCGGTGCCTGTAGTTCCAGCTACTCAGGAGGCTGAGGCAAGATAATCGCCTAAGCCCAGGAGTTGGAGGTTGCTGTGAGCTGTGTGACACCATGCTATTCTACGAGGGTCATAAAGTGAGACTCTGTCTCTACATAAAAAAAAAAAGGGAGAGAGAACAGGCAACGTATTCAGATGCAAATATGCACATGTAATCTTGCTCAACAGCGTTAGTGATTGGGGAAACGCATAGAATCCACCGAGTCAGGACAGACTAGGTTATGCTGCAAAACCAGTAAACAAACAACAATAAAAGCCCTCAAATTCTTGGAAGCCTAATACAACAAAAATTTCTTATGCTATAGTTTGACACTGAAGATCTTCTCATTTAATTAGGACTCAGGCCTGAATGGTGCTGATCACCATGGCATTGAAAAAAAGAGTTAGTTCTGGAATTTAAGTGGTTTGTTATACCCTAAAGATGCCTATCTTGGCTCGGTGCCCATAGCTCAGTGAATAGGGTGCCAGCCACATATACCCAGGCTGGTGGGTTCGAACCCAGACCAGGCCAGCTAAACAACAATGACAACTACAACCAAAAAAAAAGCCAGGTGTTGTGGCAGGCACATGTACTCCCAGCTACTAAGGAGGCTGAGGCATGAGAATTTCTTAAGCCCAAGAGTTTGAGGTTGCTGTGAGCTATGACAGCATGGCACTCTACCAAGAGCAACATAGTGAGACTCTGTCTCAAAAAAAAAAAGGTATAAATAATATAATAAAAAAATATATTTTATATATATAATATATATATTCTGAATACTAGACCCTTATGAGATAAGTGATTTGCACATATATTCTTCCATTCTGTAAATGGTCCTTCCATTTTCTTGGTAGTGTCCTTTGCAGCAGAAAAGCTTTTAATTTTGGCAAAGTCCAACTTACCCATTTTTCTTTTGTTTGCTCCTGCTTTTTTTTTTTTTTTAATGTGGTTTTTGGCCGGGGCTGGGTTTTGAACCAGCCACCTCCAGCATATGGGGCCGGCGCCCTTCTCCTTTGTGCCACAGGTGCCACCTGTTTGCTCCTGCTTTTGATGTTATATAACAAACCATTGCCAAATCCCAGGTTATAAAGACATATACTCATATGTTTTCTTCTTTTTTTTTCTTTTTTTGAGACAGCCTCCCTCAGTTGCCTTGGGGTTGAATGCCATGGCATTATAGCTCACAGCAACCTCAAACACTTGGGCTCAAGCAATCCTCTTGCCTCAGCCTCCCAAGTAGCTGGGACTACAGGCACCCACCACAAGGCCTGGCTATTTTTAGAGACGGGGGTCTCACTCTTGCTCAGGCTGATCTTGAACTCCTGAGCTCAGGCAATCCGCCCACCTTGGCCTCCCAGAGTGCTAGGATTGTAGGCATGAGTCACTTCGCCTGGCCTCATGTGTTTTTTTCTAAGAGTTTTATAGTGTTAGCTCTAACATACAGGCCTTAGATCTACTTTGAGTTAATTTTTGTATGTGGTTCAAGGTGTGGGGCCAACTTTATTCTTTTGCCTGTGGATAGCCAGTTGTCCCAGGACCATTTGTTGAAAAGATCATTTTTTTCCCCCTGACTGAATAGTCTTGGACCCGAAAGACAATAAACTCTACCTGATACAAAGATGAGAGATCCATTAAACTAAAATGTGTCACCAATTACATTAAACAGAAATGGAACAAATTCTCCAATCAAAATATGTTGACCTATCTATCATCTTTGTGTCAGGTACTATTTATTACTTCTTGAGTCCAGATCTTTATCCTTCATTGTTTTGTTTGTGATCTTGAAATCTTCCTTGCCATCTGGCACAATATTAAACTTTTCGTTTAGTAGAGGGCACTGTAGGGACACTGGAGGAGGAAGGAGTGGCTTTTCCTGGTTCTGGTGGTTTCTTCCATCTGGTTCTTGCAGTACTTTGTGCATTAAGGTGGATTTCAGCAGCACTCAGCAGACAGTTTCTACAACACATGGGTGCCCCTTCCAGTTTCCCAGTGAGCTCCCTCGCAACCCCACAGGTTGCTCTTAGTAAGTTCTGAAGTCACCTTGGCTAGCTTCTTCATACAACATAGTTTTGCTGGGTTTTTTTTTTTTGTTTCGTTTTCTTTTTTCTTTTTTCTTTTTTTTGCAGTTTTTGGCAGGGGCTGGGTTTGAACCCACCACCTCCAGCATATGAGGCTGGTGCCCTACTCCTTTAAGTCACAAGTGCCACCCCTTTTTTTCTTTTTTTTTTTTTTTGAGACAGAGCCTCAAGCTGTTGCCCTGGGTAGAATGCTGTGGCATCACAGCTCACAGCAACCTCCAACTCCTGGGCTCAAGCAAGTCTCCTGCCTCCGCCTCCTAAGTAGCTAGGACTACAGGCGCCCACCACAACACCCAGCTATTTTTTGGTTGCAGCCATCATTGTTGCTTGGTGACCCGGGGCTGGATTTGAACCCGCCAGCTCAGGGTATGTGGCTGGTGCCCTAGCCACTTGAGCCACAGGCACCCAGCCTGTTTTTCTTTTTTGAGACCAAGTCTCAAGCTGTTGCCCTGGGTAGAATGCCATGGCATCATAGCTAATAGCAACCTCTTGGGCTCAAGCAATCCTTTTGCCTCAGTTTTTCTCTTTCTTTCTTTTTTTTTGTTTTGTAGAGACAGAGTCTTACTCTATGGGCCTCGGTAGAGTGCTGTGGCGTCACACAGCTCACAGCAACCTCCAGCTCTTGGGCTTGCCTCCCGTGTAGCTGAGACTACAGGCGCCTGCCACAACACCTGGCTATTTTTTTGTTTTGCAGTTCAGCCAGGGCTGGGTTTGAACCCACCACCCTCGGTATTTGGGGCTGACGCCCTACTCGCTGAGCCAAGGCGCTGCCCAGTTTTTCTATTTTCAGTAGAGACAAGGTCTCACTTTCAGCTCAGGCTGGTTTCAAAACCATGAGCTCAGGTTGTTCACCTGCCTTGGCCTCCCAGAGTGCTAGGATTACAGGTGTGAGCCTGTTTTTGCTGTTTTATACAGTCAGTATTTATTTAGATTTACTCATACATTTTCAGTTTCTGGTGCTCTTTATTCCTTCCTGAATTTCGTGTTTCTAAATGGGATTATTTTTATGCTGCCTAAAGAATTCCCTATGGGTGTTTATTTTCTCAATTTGTGTGTGTGTGGATTTAGTTTACTGACATTTAATGAAGGATTTTTGCATTTGCGTTCATAAGTAAGATCTGTAATTTTCTTGTCATATACTAATCCTGCTATGTGTTGCTCTGAAGGTTAGCAATAGCAATAAAATTAGTTGGAGAGTTTTCTCTCTCTCTCTTTTTTTAATAAACAGGTTCTTACTCAGTCACCCAAGCTGGAGTGCAGTGGCAGAGACATAGGTCCCTATAACCTTGAATTCTTGGACTCAAATAATCTTTTTCTGAGACAGAGACTCACTTTGTCACCCTTTCATATAGTGCCTGTGGTGCCATAGATCACAGCAACCTCAAACCCTTGGGCTCAAGCAATCCTCTTGCCTCAGCCTCCTGAGTAGCTGGGACTATAGGTGCCCGCCACAATACCTGGCTATTTTTATTTTTATTTATTTTGATATTTTATTTTATGTTTTTTTTTTTTCCAGACAGAGCCTCAAGCTGTCACCCTGGATAGAGTGCTGGGGCATCACAGCTCACAGCAACCTCCAATTCCTGGGCTCAAGTGAGTCTCTTGCCTCCACCTCCCAAGTAGCTGGGACTACAGGTGCCCACCACAACGCCCGGCCATTTTTTGGTTGCAGCCGTCATTGTTTGGCGGGCCCAGGCTGGATTTGAACCCACCAGCTCAGGTGTACATGACTGGCACTTAAGCCCATTGAGCCACAGGCGCCAAGCCTATTTTATGTTTTTGAGACAGAATCTCACTATGTCACCCTTAGTAGAATACGACAGTGTTATAGCTCATAGCAACCTCAAACTCTTGGGCTTAAGCAATTCTCTTGTCTTAGCCTCTCAAGTAGCTAAGACTACAGGCACCCACCACAATGCCCAACTATTTTTTTTTCTAGACAGAGCCTCAAGCTGTCACCCTGGATAGAGTGCTGTGGCATCACAGCTCACAGCAACCTCCCATTCCTGGGCTCAAGCGAGTCTCCTGCCTCCGCCTCCCAAGTAGCTGAGACTACAGGCGCCCGCCACAACGCCCAGCCATTTTTTGGTTGCAGCCGTCATTGTTGTTTGGCGGGCCCGGGCTGAATTTGAACCCGCCAGCTCAGGTGTAAGTGGCTGGGGCCTTAGCCTGTTGAGCCACAGGCGCTGAGCCACCAACTATTTTTTGTTATTGTTGTCATTGTTGTTTAGCAGGCCCGGGCTGTGTTCAAACCCACCAGCCCCAGTACATGTGGCCAGCGCCCTAACTACTGAGCTATAGGCACTATGAGACAGGGTCTTGCTCTTGCTCAAGCTGGTCTTGAACCTGTGAACTCAGACAATCCACCCACCTCGGCCTCCCAGTGTACTAAGATTATAGGTGTGAGCCACCACCCCTGGCCTCAAGTGATTTTGTCACCTCAGATTCCCCAGTAGGTAGGACTACAGGCACACATCACTAAGCCTGGCTAATATTATTCTTAACTTTTTTTTTTTTTTTTTTTTTTTGAGACAGAGCCTCAAGCTGTCACCCTGGATAGAGTGCTATGGCATCACAGCTCACAGCAACCTCCAATTCCTGGGCTCAAGCGAGTCTTTTGCCTCCGCCTCCCAAGTAGCTGGGACTACAGGCG
>CAUYRH010135508.1:0-13218 GCA_963574655.1 Perodicticus potto | reverse complement strand
GCCCACATAACAAAATCCCAAAACCAGAGATGTTGGCGTGGATGTGGAGAAAAGGGAACACTTCTACACTGCTGGTGGGAATGCACACTAATACGTTCCTTTTGGAAGGATGTTTGGAGAACAGAGATCTAAAAATTGACCTGCCATTTGATCCTATAATTCCTTTACTAGGTATATACCCAGAAGACCAAAAATCACATTATAACAAAGACATCTGTACCAGAATGTTCATTGCAGCCCAACTCATAATTGTTAAGTCATGGAAGAAACCCAAGTGCCCATCGATCCATGAATGGATTAATAAATTGTGGTACATGTATACCATGAAATATTAGGCAGCCTTAAAGAAAGATGGAGACTTTACCTCTTTCATGTTTACATGGATGGAGCAGGAACATATTCTTCTTAGCAAAGTATCTCAAGAATGGAAGAAAAAGTACCCAATGTACTCAGCCCTACTATGAAGCTAATTTATAGCTTTCGTGTGAAGGGTATAACCCAACTATAGCACGAGAATATGGGGAAAGGGGCAAGGGTAGGGAGGGGAGGGGAGAGGTTGGGGTGGAGGGAGAGTAATTGATGGGGCGACACCTACGGTGCATCTTAGAAGGGTACAGGCAAACCTTACTAAATGCAGAATACATATGTCTTCATATAATAACCGAGAAAATGCCAGGAAGGCTATGTTAATCAGTTTGATGAAAATAGTTCAAATTGTATATGAAACCAGCACATTGTACCCCTTGATTTCACTATTGTACATAGCTATGATTTAATAATAAAGACAATAAAAAGAAGAAAAAAATGGAAAATCTTAAGTTATATAGGTGGGAGTGAGACAGAAGTTCCGTATATTAAATATGGCTTGTGGAAAAAATTCAAGCACATAAGTGCAGATACCACAATAGATACCAAGCAAAGAATAATAAACAAGTCAGATGTGACTACTCCTTTCAGTAGGAAACATGCAATCAAATGTCTCTTTCAGAAATATTGTGAGAAATGTCTATTTAAGTCTTTAGATGAAGTCCTTATCGTTAGGGGAAATTCTATCCTATAGAATTCTACCCATAGCAGTGAATTCATCTTATTCTCTTGACTTTACTCCTATTTCAGAAGGGTTAGGATGTTGGGATTGTTAGTCAAACTTTTCTCTCCTCATCTTAACCTGGAGTTAATAACCTCCCCAATTAAGAACATTTCTAACTAACTACTTCTAGCTTTTATTAATATCTTCTACTTGATTTAGACAATGATTAATGGATTCTGTTCCTCTTGTTTGAAAACTTTTTCTGAGTCCAGTTTAGAAATACTCCTGAGAACCAGGCCAAGGGGCATCAAAAGTGAGAGGAAATGGAAAATAACACTGCTGTGCTCCTCTAATCTCTCTCAGGTACACACGTTGGAGGATAGGTAGAACACTGAGTTTTTTCCCATTGCACTTATAACCTCACATATGTAGGAAAAGATGGAACTGCAATAAAGCCCCTCCTCCAATTACAAGAATGCAGAATTTTCATGACTTTTTGGACTCTGGGAACTTAGACCTTTCAGAAAATGAATCTATGACTTCACCAGAGGAAAAGGAGGCATTGTGGGAATCACGTCCCTACAGTAAACAGCAGGGAATGAAATAGTCCTGAGACCCAACCCTCTAGAGTGATCAGCACAGGCCCAGCACAGAACTTTTCTGGAGTGACAAATACTGCACAGCTCAGAGCTCCTTTACAGGGACTGATCCAGTCACAGCCCAAGATTCACCTAGATGACTGACACAGCCCTGGGTCAGGTTCACTGAGAATATGACAAAGTAACATTCAGAGTTCACCAACAATGTGGACTGAGGCAAGGACAGCCCAGAGTATCTTTGGAATGCCTCATATGGACACACCCAAGGGCTTTTCTAGATTAACTTGCACAGACAAAGCCATAATTTAGGATTCTTTTGGATTGGAGTCAGAGAAATGGCCTAAGGCTGCTCTAAAGTGACTGACACAGACCAGGGCTTCTGGAATTTATACAGACAGGTCCCATTCGCAGGAGGTGAGTAAAGGGTGAGAGGATGGGGCACAGACTTGAAACCTCTTATAAATGCATCTTCTTTGACACATTTGTGATGGACAAGAAAAGAGGTCAGGGTCTCAGGTGAAGAACTTGGAGATTTATAGGTCTTGACAAGTTAGAGAAACTGACAAAGGATAGGAAACAATAGTAAGATAGCTATGGTGCTTTAGAATGTTCAAAGTGTTTGCATACTTTCTATATCATTTCATGCTCAGAACCACCCTTTCTGAGGTATTTAAGTCATTTTATCATAATAATAATCATTTTAAAATCGAGAAAACTATAACTCTAAAAAGGTCATGTCAGTAGCGCAGTCTCACAATTAAAAAATAAGTAACTGGCCCTATGGCTTCAAAGTCCTTGCCATTATAACTGTGGAAGTTCACAAAATTGTCTTAAGTATGTTATCTAGTTCTTCTTATTGAAACAAAACACAGATTCTCCAAGATGTTACCCTAAATAGGAGACGTTACCCTAACTGGAGGAAGGGCTTCATTGCAGTTCCATCTTTTCCTACAGAGATATGTAGCTGACCAGATAACCTAAGTTTCCTGGTAACTTTTCCTCCCTCTCTCTCTCTTTCTATATCGGAAGGCTGCAGTCATATCCTCACTTATCAAATGTTGTGTGCTCTGAAAAACCAGTATTAAAGTAGTACTTGAATTATACTGCACTGATAACAACTTTATGGCCATAACTATGCACATGTGGTTATAGGAAGGTCAATTCTTCAAAATCTTCCCAGCAACTTCATGTCTTCCCTTTCTTCCCTACTTAGGAAGAAGGAAAACATAAAAATTAGAAGCAGAAGAGAAAGATGAAAAGCATGAAAGAGAAAGAGAAGAAAGAATAGATCAATAGATCAAAAGAAGGATACATAAAGGAGAAGGTTAGAAAGGGATCAAGAGGAATGAATGAAAATACAGGATTACATGCTGTGAGATGGTGGCAGTTGCAAGTCCTAAACCAGGTTTTCTTTTCTTTTCTTATTTATTTATTTATTTATTTTATTTTATTTTATTTTATTTTTTTGAGACAGAGTCTCAAGCTGTGGCCCAGGGTAGAGTGCTATGACATCACAGCTCACAGCAACCTCCAACTCTTGGGCTTAAGCGATTCTCTTGCCTCAGCCTCCCAAGTAGCATGGACCACAGGTGCCCACCACAATTCCCGGCTATTTTTTTGTTGCAGATGTCATTGTCGTTTAGCATGCCCGAGCCGGGTTTGAACCTACCAGCCTTGGTGTATATGGCCAGCACCCTACCAACTGAGCTACAGGTGCCACCCTGAGTCAGGTTTTCATATTGTGTTTCTCTCAGCCTGAGGGCCTGGAGATGCTAGAGGGATCCATTTTAGGGGACAGGAGAAAAGTGAAAGCTAAACAGGTGGAGCTCCAAGCCCTGCCCTTGTTCAACCTCGTGGATTTAAGTGTTGAAATTCCTTGCAAAATTTGATCTGAAACAAAAGTGGGGAGGCATCCCTGCCTTAAATGTTAAGGAAACTACTATTAGGCATCTGAAATTTTCCTTGGCTTCACTAACTGAACACACAGCAATACTCTGGTAATTTCTGATTTCTTGACCTGAGGACTTTTTCCTTCCTAGCATTTTGTCACAGATTGGCCAGTGTCCAATCAGCTCATCTGGTTGTACGTCCTTAAGAAATTCTCAAACTGTGCTGTGCGGCACTTTTCCTTTGGTTTCAACTGTCAACGGTCTTGGCTACATCTCATTGGATTATTTTCTATCTATCTAGCCATGCTTTACCAAAAGGTTAGATTTATAGTCTTTTTGAAAGTATAGGAATTTGTAGTAATATCAATAATAACAATAAGACTTAAAATTTGTATACTATTCCACAATTGTGCATTTATTTTTATCTCTCTTTCTAGGCAACAATTTAAAACATTATTAAAAGGATTTCTTTCACAAAAAAATTAAAAAGAAAAACAGTGATTACTCTAACGTCATGGATTTACTAAGAATTTCATGACAAAGAACTTCATTAACTTTCTAAGATAAACATTAGTATGCTAGGCTAATTAACTAATGCCATTAAAATAAATGTTATTTAGTAATTCAACAAACATTTATCCTTACTTAGTACCAAGCAATGTAATATGGGTACAATGATGGATATGATGGATATGATTTTGTTTGTGTCTCCAAAGAGTATATAAGTTGCAAGAGAGGATATATATGTAAAAAATAATTACACACGGAGAGGATATTTATTAATATCCATTTGAAGGATGGAAATGTTCAAAAAAGGCTTTATAAGGAAGATGATTTTACATTTCAGATTAAAGAATGAATGTTATTATGGTTTTTCTGCATTTTAGTAAGACATTTGATGTCTTAAACTCCTAACCTAAAACTGTATTTGTTTTTTTATACCAAACCAGTGTCTGAAATGATTTAAGGTGACTTATTTTAAAAAATAGAATGTTTTGCTCAAAAAGTATAGATTAAAATTTGATATCGGTCCACTTTAGAATATGTCTTATGTGATCTGGCTCAGATTTTTGGTTCTGTCCCAGGAAATATTTTGATGAAATATTTTGATTAAAGATTTGAGGCTGTGGCATTCTGAGTGATACAAGGCTATTCTAATAGAGTAAAGCTTTAAAATATTTTATCAGAATGTAGCAAAAAAATTAAACAAAATAAATATATCTAGGAAGATAATCACCTATAAAAAAAAATAAAATACTCAGAGACTTGACTGTAGACTCAGCTACAATAGCATCATCAAACTACTGTAAAAACAATCAAGCCTTAGGCTACATCAAATACTGAGCCCTTGGGTTTAAGCACTATACTTTTAAGATATAAAAGATATAATACTGAAAGAATTTATTTGTCATAGTGTTAACATTAAATTACAATAACATAAAAAGATGTACATGTACACAATTATAGAGGTGCTTTAAAGGAGGTTTGCTCAAGTTGTGATGAGAGTAAGTAATTCCTTGATTTTGCCAATCTGGGGCAGAGAAAACTTCACAAAGAAAGTTTCAGCTGAGACTTGCAAGATGAGCAGAAAGTTGCAGTGGTCGTGGGGAGAGTTTTCCAAGAGAAGAGATCTGAATGCACATATGAAAGGAGGGTGGGGTGAAAGGAGAACATTATGTGTACAAGGAATAGAAACTATTTTGTTGTGGCTAGAGCATCAGCTTTGTGGGGAATTTGAAGTGGCAAAAATAAGTGTAGATAAGAGAAAAAATATCTAGTTAAAGAGTTTATACTTTATTCCAAAGGTAGTAGGGAGTGATTGCAAGACAGTAACTGCCTTAATCAGTGTTGCTGTCAGTTCACATAAAAGATGAGAGTGGTTAAAAGAGAATGATCTGAAAGCAAGTTCCTACAATACTCCAGGCCAAATGAAATGAAAGCCAGAACCTAAAGGCAGTGATACTCATTCAGTGTTTAGGAGGAAAAATAACCAAGCCTGTGGGATGTATTAAAGAATTATATTTCAGTTCCTGGTTTGTACTTTTGGATAGTATCATTTGCTGAAATAAAATACAAGGAGGAGGTTTGAGGTACAGGAAAATGATGAGTACAATTTATATCTCTTATTACTCTTTAAATTCATGTTAATTGTAGTTGTGTGTGGCTATATTCCTTATGAATGTGGTTCACTACACCTACATCATGTCTTTATAGATTTTTCCCTGATTATTTCTCAAATTTTCCTCATCATCTATTAATTCATTCAGTAACACTTTATTGGGCATCTATTTTCATGGGCATTGTGATAAAAATTTGAGTAACGCAATTTCTATTTTAAAAAAGCATACCATCTAAAGTACAAGGCAGAGACATAAACTGACAATTATTCTAAAACAAGGGCTATGAAAGTAGTATTCCAATTCTTCAATGCTGCTAATACTATTGATACCTGTTGCTCATCTTTAGAACTTGTTTTGTTTTGTTCTTACCATCCTATACCAGACCCTCTGGATTCTCCTCACCTGTGGGCTCAAATTATTCCCATTCTTAAAAGTAGGTGAAAATGTCACTTAATGATTAAATCCATTACTTGGAGTCAGACCACCCAGGATACACATCCTGATGCCAAAGCTTGTTGGCTACCTACCCTTGGAAAAATACTCAACTTCTCTGTCTCAAATTCATTGAATATAAAATAGTATCTGTATCTTTAGGTTGTTGTGAGAATTACATATAAAACACTTAGAATAGTGTATGGCACTTATTTGATGTTTCATAAATGTTCATTAGTACTATGAAAATAGATGAGGTAGCAAAGAACTTTTCATAGAAGAAGCAAGGCCTTTGTTGAGTTTTTTTAAAAAATGAATAATACTCAGCAAAAAAATTAAAATAGCATTTTCTCCCTTTTTTCATCTTTATCTGCCTCCTTCCCTCACCACCCCGACTTCACCTCTTACACCTGCTCAGGACTTTTACTCAGATACCATCTTCTTAGTAAAGATTTCCCTGATTCTCTGCACACCCAAATGTTTATCTCCTTCTGTAATACTTTATTCTTCCCCATTATACTAATCACCATCTACTATAATAACATAATTTGTTTATCATGTGTCTTTCCTATGACAAGGTGAGTTATATGAAGGTAGAGATCTTTGCTTGTTTATTTACTAATGTATTATCTTTTGTATCTAGAACAATGCCTGGCACACAGAATTATCTTGTGATAATTAATATTTATTTTGAAAAATTATTTTATCCTAGGGATTAAATAGCAGGGGCCATAGTGAGTTTGGGAAATAAATTGAATAAGAAGATTTTAGAAAGTAGATCTAGCATTATATTACAACAATTGATGTTTAGCACTTATTGGGTATTTATAATGTACAAGAAAACATGCTAATTGTTTTAGCTTTATACCTTAAGTTTATAGGTATCAGAAAGAATTTCAATTTTAAAGCTTAGTTACTGATGCAAAGATGTGTCTTTTTCATAGGATTTCTTCCTACTAGTCACACTTACATATTTTAGTTGAAATTTATTAACATGTAAAATATGTATCAAATTTCTTAACAGTCAAAACACAAGTCAACCAAGAGATGATGAAAAGTTTATGGTTACTACAGCAGGAGTCTATCCATAGTTCTGATGCTATCCTGACACAGACAGCTACAGGGAGAATATTTAGCCCTGGGATCAAGATAAGCCACATTTTCTGCCTTGTGCGCCTTCTTATTTAGACTGCAATTTTCTGGGTGTAGTAATGGAGATTCCTATAATACAGTGAAATCTTGCTGAGTATAGCCTTCTTGAGATTGGGACACAATTATATCTTCTCCTCAGTTCTCCTTTGGTAATTGGTTAACTTTCCTACATTTTCTTCGTCCAACACTTTTGTTTTGCAGAAACACACTCTGCCTGACCTCACTACCTTTCATAGTAAGTCAAGACACCTCTCTTCAGAAATGCTTGGCCTGGCTGTCCTAGCATTACTGACCATTGAAGAGAGAGAAGGTAGTGTCATGAAAGTGAAGTTGTGACTATGACCATCCTCTGTAGAGAAGAGAAAAATCAGGACATGTATAGAAACATATAGTATGTTTCAATTCTGGAAAAAGAATAGAATTCTTCCAAAAGAATTGTGAACCCAATGGTTAACTTTGTTTTACTATATTTCGGGGAGTACAGATGTTTGATCCTCAACAACTACAATGAGAAAGGTGGAGAATGAGTCTACAGGTGGTTGATTTCTCTTTGAGGGGTTTGATAGACGTGTAAATAATGGATGGAGATTTTTCTTACCTTCCTAGAGTTTAAATGTGCAGTGAAATCCTGGGAAGAAAGATGATGTGGAAAAACTGGACAATTGTCAGTGAATTTGTTCTCGTAAGCTTCTCTGCCCTGTCCACTGAGCTGCAGGCTTTACTGTTTCTCCTTTTTTTGACAATTTACCTGGTTACTTTAATGGGCAATGTCCTCATCATCTTGGTCACTACAACTGACTCTGCACTACAGAGTCCTATGTACTTCTTCCTCAGAAACTTGTCCTTCCTGGAGATAGGTTTCAACTTGGTGATTGTGCCCAAGATGTTGGGAACCCTGATCATTCAAAACACAACCATCTCCTTCCTTGGCTGTGCCACTCAGATGTATTTCTTCTTCTTCTTTGGGGCTGCTGAGTGCTGCCTCCTGGCCACCATGGCTTATGACCGCTATGTGGCCATCTGTGACCCCTTGCACTACCCAGTAATCATGGGCCGCAGGTCCTGTGCCCAGCTGGCAGCTGCCTCGTGGTTCTCGGGGATTCCAGTGGCCACTGTTCAAACCACATGGATTTTCAGTTTCCCTTTTTGTGGCCCCAACAGAGTGAACCACTTCTTCTGTGACAGCCCTCCTGTCATTGCACTGGTCTGTGCTGATACCTCTCGGTTTGAACTAGAGGCTCTGACAGCCACTGTCCTATTCATCCTCTTCCCTTTCTTGCTGATCCTGGGGTCCTATGTCCGCATCCTCTCCACCATCTTCAGGATGCCTTCAGCTGAGGGAAAACGCAAGGCCTTCTCCACCTGCTCCTCCCACCTCCTGGTTGTCTCTCTCTTCTACAGCACTGCCATCCTCACTTACTTCCGACCTCGATCTAGCAACTCTCCTGAGAGCAAGAAGCTGCTGTCACTGTCCTACACAGTGGTGACTCCCATGTTGAACCCCATCATCTACAGCTTAAGGAATAGTGAAGTGAAGGCTGCACTGAAGCGGGTGGCCCACAGGACGCTGGGCTCTCAGAAACTGTGAATGATGTAGATGGAACCTGAAGGTGTGGGATGTAAGGGCAAAAAAGAAAAGAAGAATTAATTTCTCCAATGAGTTTTGAGTCTGTATACTTTCCAGGTGACATACTATGTTTGCCTGGATTTTGAACTTTTCACTAGTATCCATTTCTGAAAGAAAGAATATGAGTCATGAAAGAAAGCAATGCAGCAGACTCAGTACTCAATGAGACCATGGTACCATTGTCTCTGGGGATGCTGCTGGCTTACATAAATTAGGATGGTCTAAAAGTTGCTAATTCCACTACATTTGTTGTTTGTTTTAACCTTTCTTGAACTTCTTTATTCATTACATTTCATAATTTTCTACCTTATGTTCTTCTATTTGTCCAAAACCTTATCTGCATATTTATAAGGTTTCTTCTTCAAAGTAATTTTTAAAAAGTAATATTTCTAATAAAAAAACAGAGTTGTCTAATTCTTTCACTCTTTTTTTCCAACAAATTTTTTGAGTTTGAATTCAAAATTTCAACAAATTTTTATTCAGCACTCAGCATGTGCAAGGCCTCGAAGACACATTACTGAACAAAACAGATAAATTTCTTACCTCATAGAATCTACATTCTAGAAAGAAAGAGAGATAATGAAAAGAAACTGAAAACTTCCAGTGGTATAAAAAGTAAACATGTTTAAATAGCTAGCAATTGAAGAGTTTTTCTCCCCTCTAGCAGTCTGTGTGAAGACCTCACACTAACAACTGCCTAAATCTCAAATGGTCCACCTGGGTAGGAGAGCTGCTTGACAGAAAGGTGCAAAACTCCTTGTTCCAGTATAAGTGGAGAAATTATAGCAATCTGCTATACATAACCCAAAGATTCTTAGTTTACTAAATTTTTTTTTTCCTGTAATCTTATTGACATCGTCCTTTTCAAGACTGCGTATAATTCAACCAACACAGCCTTCTCTCTTTATGATTTTTGTCCAGGGATTGTAGTCTAACTCTAGACTCTCAGCAAATAGCAGGCTTGGATAGGGGCAGCATAATTTCATGTAAACATATTCCTAACAACCCACTGATAATTCCAGGGTCAAATAGCATTTACTGCACAGCCTTATTGAAGTATAATTTATGAGATTTATTTTCCTGATCATTCACTTAGAAAATCAAATAGAATTGACTATAAAAGCTAACTAACAAATGAGTTCAGCAAGTTGCAGGATACCAGGGAATGAATGAAAATCTATTGACTTATTCATAATAGCCAAAAATAGAAATAACTTACATGCCCATTAACTGGTGAATGGATAAATAGATTGAGATATACAGATGCAGTGAAATACTACTCAGCAATCAAAAGGAATGGACTATAGATATATAACAACATGGATGTACCTCTAAATCATTATTCTATGTAAAAGAAGCCAGACCAAAAATATTCCATATTGTTTGGCTATGTTTATATGGCATTTTTGAAAAGACAAATTATACACAGAAGTTGCCAAAAAATGTATACACATTTTATGAAGGAAAAAACTGTATTAAAATTGTAATACTCAATATATACCAATAACCAAAGTAGAATACAAGTCACAGTGAGAGTCTATTGTAATTGCTAAAGTCAAATGTGACTTGAATATTAATACAGAAATACAGTTACAGAAAACAGATCGATGGTTGCAAGGGACTGGGGAAAAAGGAGGACATGAACTGAAAGTGGGTGCCAGGGACCTTATCACCTGTAGTAGGTTACACTATTGTTTACTTTTGTGGAAACTGAGTCACAGTACAACACAATTCACCAAAATAAAGAGCTGACTCCCAGTGGTATTTTGATTACCCTGAATACTTGTTATTATTATTATTTTCTTTTTGAGACAGAGTCTCACTATGTTGCCCTCAGTAGAGTGCCGTGGCATCACAGCTCATAGCAACCTCCAACTCCTGGACCCAAGCAATTCTCCTGTCTCAGCCTCCCAAGTAGCTGGGACTGCAGGCACCTGCCACAACACTGGGCTATTTTTTGTTACAGTTGTTATTGTTGTTTAGCTGGTCCAGGCCAGGTTCAAACCTACCAGCCTCAGTGTTTAGCTGGCCCAGGCCAGGTTTGAACCCACCAGCCTCAGTGTATGTGGCTGGTGCCATAACCACTGTGCTACGGGCACCAAGGAATGAATCCTTTTATTATTGAGGAGTCAGTGTTTTGTCCTCACAGGAATACTTAGTGTTTCTACTTTCTTGACAGTGAAAAAAATGTAGTGGGCTCAATCCCACTGAGTGTATTTATCTCACCAGTATCCAGAAGCAGTTGACATAATAGAACTGTAGAATAACCTGAAGACATCTCTGTTACAATGGCAGCTAGGGAACAGCCTCAGAGATGTTGAAATACTCTCTCAAACTGCCAGAATGCAAAGGTTGCCAAAACAAAGGATACAGGTGGCATGGCTCTACCAAGTAACCCGTTGAGGAGTTTTTGCTACCCATCTCTACAATCTTGGCCTTGACTGATTTAGAGTTCCTATAGTTAGAAGAAGAAAGCCCTTCATCATCATCCTGGACTACTACTGCTCAGAGTCCTAATGAATTGGAAGTCAACCTGCTCACTTGTAGCAGGGTGAGCAGCAGGCAGGCAAAGGAAGTCACTATATTGCCTGGCATGAGCGATCCTATCTATTTCTAAGCAAAAGTTAGGTTTCTGATATGCACTGGGGAAAAAGAAGAATTCACTAAGATATCTTATTGCAGTCTTTGAACAATGGCTTCAGTTAAAGAGAAACTGCAGAAAAGGAAGAGCAGAGAGAGGCAAGGAGTGAGGGGCTGGGGTCTTGGTGTGCGCCATGCATTTTAGGGGCAAGACACGATTGTAAGAGGGTCTTTACCTAACAAATGCAATGTAACCTGGTTTCTTGTACCCTCAATGAATCCCCAACCATAAAAAAAAGAGAGAGAGAGAGAAACTGCAGAAATCCACTAAAAAGGAGATCACCGAAGTCTCAAATACTATAGGTAGGAAATTTTAGGTCACCACACCAGGTAAAGCAGAAAATTAAAATCCAGGAACATGTAATGAAAGAAGCTATAATTGTAAATTTAGGTCTGGGACAGGATCAGGAACTATAGTAGCTGTTTCCTGCTGTTTGCTTTTGTCACCATTTCTTCTCCCAACTTCCTTATATAAATAATCCTAATGGGAGCTGTTCTTTCAGGTATCAAGTAGAAGTGTGTCTATTTCTGTAGTAATGCTATTAATAGTGCTGTTAATGGAACTTTAGGTGTTCTTTGTATTAGAAACATGAATTAATCACTCAAGGAAGAACAAGTGAATGTCAACGGCAAATAAGGTGTACTTCACCTTCTGTTGACCATTTAAGATTCATCCATGTCCTTATTCACCTGCTCTGTGCTTTGGAATATTTACTCTCTTTTATGGATTTTACTAAAAAGCTCCTTTGTTCTCTGGCTTCTAATTGTAATACAATAATAGGGGATCAGAAAATAGGTCGAGAACTTAAAATATTTCTTCCCATGGCTTCCTTGCCTCTGTCAAATGTAGGTCCAAAAATCCTGTATGCTACCGTCTCCAGGTTCTAGCTCCTTTCCCTTGGTCCTTCAGACCTATGAATGATTACAGATTCTCACTCTTGATAACCCTGGGATATGTCACGATTTCTTCCTATTTTCCAAAACCCTATATTCATGTTTACGAAGGCATATCCTAGTAAATATATCCTAGGGATCTAAAAACAGTGTGAGCAGGACAGCACAGTTCATCTGTTCTGCCTCATTATACCCATGCTTCTCATTACCCACCTCAAACACGGAGATGTACACACACATACACAAAAGTAGCACCTACCTCATAGTGAATGAATAAATAATGTTCACTCATTTATTGATTGTTTGATCATGCAGAGAGACTTAAAAATACCAAAAAATAAATAACCTGGAGCAGGATCTGGGATAGATAGATGATAACATGTACAGTATGATAAAAACAATAGATTTTACAAGGTTTATAAAATGTGAATGTTTCTCCAGTGACCTCCTAACCCTTATGTGTCAAAAGGCCAACCAGAAGGAAGCAGATCCTCCTCCCTATTGATTCATGAATTATTGTCCTTTTCCTACAAAGGAAATACTAGATGAAAGGTAGAGGTTGTATCTATGCACAAGGCCCGAAGTTGAAAATCTTACCATTTTTTATTAATTAATTTTTATGTATAATTGATGTATAATAATTGTACATATTTATGGGGTACAGTGTGCCATTCTAACATATGTTGTTTTTTTGTTTTTTTTTTTAAATGTAATACTGTTTATTTAACTTCAAAAACATTTCGGCATTCTAAACATACAAAAAATAACAGAACATTGCAAATGTGTTTAAGTACAGAAGGTTCTTGAACTTTCATTGATGCAGTGGCTCTTCCGC
>CAUYRH010135507.1:0-12432 GCA_963574655.1 Perodicticus potto | reverse complement strand
TCACTGAGCTATTCTAAGGAAGCCTCTGCCTTCTCTGTCCCTTGCCTGCAGCCCAAACTGACGGAAGATCTGATAATGTGAGGCCTTTCAGTATTGAAAAAGCCAATTGCTTCTGGCTGCTTTTAGAATCTTCTCCTTCATGTTGATTTTTCTATTTATAATAGAGACGAGATCTCACTCTTGCTCAGGTTGGTCTCAAACTCCTGAGCTCAAGCAATTCACCCACTTCGGCCTCCCAGAGTGCTAGGATTATAGGTGTGAGCCACCATGCACCTTGCCTTGAGTTTCTGATTTTGGAATTCTGATGGGGGCCTGGATAAAAAGTTCCTCAAGTGGTTCCCTTGGCAGCTCACTCTTTGAATTGATCTCGATGATGTCTGCATCCCTCCAGCCGCCTTCCCAGCTCAGTTCCTCCTACCAACTCTTCTCCCCTGAGGATAACAATATCCTCACTGGTTCTTGTGACTCCTGGCTTGGGCCTCCAGGCAATCTGCCAGAAAGATCTTTCTAGAATGAAGGCCTACTCCTATCACTCTTCTGCTTAAAAGTTCCCCCTGCACTCCACAACCTTCAGAAGAAACTCCAAATTCCAGGAATGCTTCACAAAGCCACTGATTCCTTTTTCAGTCTCTTCCCCACAGTTGTGCCTTAGCCAACCCTGCCTCCAACATGTAAGCCATCTTCAGGGCCTGAATCAGCTGGGCTATGGTTTTTCCTTTTCTGGGACCCCAGTACAACTGCCTCCCTGTCTAGTGTTAAAGAAAAATTTATTCTGACATTTATTAAAATAGTAAGGAATACTTTCTTTACCCAGGACAATCGCAATATGGGAGAGAGATCAGATTTAACTCCCAATACAGCAAAGACAGCTGGAGATTTATGACCAAGAAGCATAGTGAGGGGTCAGTGGATGGAAAATTCCTAAGAGGAGACCACAGGGGGCTTTTTGACAAACCTGCCTAAAAGTATTCTTGATAAAGGCAGGCCAAGGGTGTACACATCAAGGGTGGGAGGTGAGGAGTTTGCAGATGACTTAGCAGGATTCTTTGCTAAGAATGGACTGGGCAGGCCAAAGACAAAATGGGGGCCAAGCTCAAGAGCTTGTCAAGAAAAAGGCTCAGAGGAGCTGGATTGAAGTTTGGTCAAGTAGAGAGTCTTTGTCACCAGGAATACTTTACTGAGCTGCTATGGGGGAGCCATCTGACTTTCCTCCACCCACAGTGCACTCTCTCTGTAGACATTGGCATTTGTCAAATTCTATTGTAGTGATCTGTTTGTTTTTAGAGACAGAGTCTCACTCTGATGCCAGGGTTAGAATGCAGCAGCATCGGCATAGCTCCCTGCAACCTCAAACTCCTGGGCTCAAGGGATCTTCCTGCTGTTACTTCCCACAGTGCTAAGATGACATATGTGAGCCATCCACCTGGTTGTAGTGACTGTTTACTTTCCTATTCCTCTGCTCACCTGGGAGCAACTTGAGGGGAGAGACTGTGCCTTGGATCCCCAGTGCCCAGCATGGTGTTTGGCTCTCAGTAAATCTGTGGGATGAATACATATCAAAGAACACAATTCCACGGAATCACTACTCAGCTCTGAAACTATCAGCATGGCCTGTGTCAGTGGTTCTCCGACTTCAATGTGATCAGAATCATCAAGAAGGTTTGTTAAACAGAGTAGGTTGGGTCTCAACCCCAGAGCCTTAGGTCCATTGGGTCAGACCGGGGCCTGAGGATTTGCATGTCTAACAACAGATGATGCTGATGCTGCTTTGGTAATCATTGACCTGTAGCACTTGAGTTCTCTCTCTCTACCAGGAGCTTTAGTGTTTTCTGTATTCTTTTCTGTAAATAAATTCTGTCTTACCACTGGAAGAAAAAAAAAAAATTAAATAACCCCCCCAAAAAAAAAAAAAAAAAAAAAAATCATTGACCTGTAGGATTATAGCTGATATCATCCCCAAGTAACGTGCATCCTAATATTTTTAAAATCCAAAGATAATAAGATTCAATAGGCGAATTTCAGGTGAGATAGTGAAGAACATATGATCTCATGATCTAGATGACCTCCCTCCCTGACTAAAGTAATGAGATTCTCTCTCTTTCTCTCTCTCTCACTCTCTTGTTTGCAGGCTGGAATAACAGCTCGAGACTTCATTTTCTTTCCCTGTGCTTCATTTGCTGTGGGAGGGGCTGCATTCCAGCTACCTCTGCCAGACCTGGTGCCCCCAGGCGGATGAGTGGCAGGCTACTGCAAGTGGCCTGAGGATCTGCAGCATCCTGTACCCTCTCTTATCTCAGCTCTTATGATTAGCTGCTCTTGCGAATGGATTCAGGGGGCACAGATGGCTGAACAGGAGCCATGGCTGGGGCAGGCAGGGCAAGTCAAAATGACTCAG
Source organism: Perodicticus potto (assembly GCA_963574655.1). NCBI lineage: Eukaryota > Metazoa > Chordata > Mammalia > Primates > Lorisidae > Perodicticus > Perodicticus potto. The sequence goes on along the minus strand of CAUYRH010135507.1, from coordinate 10,037 downwards.
CCCATCCTGAAGAGGGCCAAGCTATAGCTGTTTGCAGGACATGTGCAGAGAGTGTGTTGTGGTATCAACATAGGTGTGCATGAGGCCTCCAGGGTGTAGGTCAGACTGGGAGATGGTAAAGGAAGGGGATTGTGCCAAGAGCCAGGACTAGAAGCCAGGTCTCCCAACATTGCCACATTCTAGGGAGCTCCTTCAAATTCTAAATTTGAATTTGACCTTTTCAGGTTATAATGAAAGAATATTTGCCAAGGTAGGAAGATAGGACATATATTAGTTACAGTGTATTGCCTTAATTTATAACTTTTAACTATCCACACAGGTGATACATTTATGCTCTTGCTCAGGGCCTGCACATGTTTGGGGTGGGCTTGATGTAGGACTGACCAAGGGAGGTGAGCAGCCTAGAGAAGTAAGGCTGCTGCTTCCTGAGGGTCTGCACTGCTCCTCTGGGTAAGAAGCATCATCTAGAAGCCCCCGGTAGCCTTGCTGTCTGGCTCAGGAGCACTGAAGGGTTTCTCTCCTTCTGGGAGGGAAGAGTGAAAACTGTTCCACAGTCGAGTGACAGCACTTTGCACCTGCTCATTTGGGATAAAGGAAGAGGCCTGGATTTGGGGGGATTTAGATTTAGGGTTCCCAGCAAGTTGTCAGATAGTGATCAGGGGTATATAGTCAGAAACCTCAGTCAGTGCTGCCACTTCCCAGACATATTCCCTTAGGCAATTCCCATCAGCTCTCTACACCTCAATTTTCTTGTTAGTTAAATGGATATGACAGTAGTGACCGCAGAGGGCTCAAGGGAGAGCTTTTGGTATGGTGCCTAAGCGGGGTTCTTAGTACGTGGTACCTGTTATTTGTGATTTCCTATCTGAGGTGGCTTCCTCTCCAATCAGCCACAGCCTTGGCAGAGTTTGATGAGCTGAAGAACTTTGTCCTCTGGATCTCTGACCTTTTCTTTGGACATCCCTGCCCTGCTTGTGGGCACCTTTCATTGCAGAGCCCACAACTCTTGCAGATCTTACAGACCAGATATCCTGCATTGATATGCAGATTCCTGGGCTCTGCGGTCTCACCAGGTTGGTGTTAGACTAAGGAATCTGCATTTCAATGAGCTCTGCAGATGATTCTCATATAAGAGGCAGCTTTTGAAGAAACAGCGTGGTTGAGAAAGCAGGTTGGCAGGCAGATCCAAGAGGAACGGCTGAGCAGCAGATTCTTTTTCAGTCTAAGGCAATTTTCTAAAAGTCAAAGCTGTCCTCAAATGGAATAAACTTCCCTGGATATAGCTCCTGTCAAGGAAGGTGTGCAAGTGAATGCCAGATAAATACCTGACGGAGATAGGAGAAGACTCACACCTTAGTACAGGATTTGGACTTCGTGACCCTGAAAGTCTCTGTGATTCCATCTTCTCTTTCCTCTACCCTTTATCTCTTGGCAAATGCTGTCTCTGTTACCACTGTCACTACGATCACTTTTCTGAAGAGATTCTTGGTTCAAGTCTTATAATTAAAAAAGGAACAAATAAATGTTTTTGTGTACTAGGACAGGAAGCTGGTGAGGAAGGAGAGCATTTCAGGTTGTCAAATTCAACTGTGCCCACAGATGGGTCCTCTGAGGAAGAGAAGTCCTGCCTCCAGCCCTCTGTGCACTCCCCATCCCCCTTCTCCTTCTTCCACCACCCCCAACAACTAATTCGTAAAAGGAGCTGGAAGCAAGGAGGCTGTGGAGCCAGTTTGAGACTATGCTCAGGAGAGGACTTGGAGCTGCTGCATCTTGCAGTAACTGTGCCTAATGCCACATGTAATCACTGCCATGTGTCTCTGTCAAGAACTCCAGTAGGTTTCAGCAAGGTCCCTGGAAACTTCCCTGTCAGGGCCCTCTGGGCTGGAGAGAAATGGACAAGTGAGGACAGTGACAGTGATAAATGCTGCTGTCCTTCTGTAGTCAGGTGCCCCCCTGCAGCAAGCCAGCTTAGCAGGGGACAAGAGGTAACTAGCAGTAAAGTTCTTAGGGACTGCAGTGCAAGGTTGCTCCCCGTGTACATCTCTCAGTGTGGGGCCTGGCCGACAATTCCTTTTGAGTAGATGGGTTATGAGCCAGTTGTTAAGGATCTGAGGAAGTAGTTGGAGGGAGAGGGGAGGTTTTAACTGCTCATTTCCCCATCTACATCCAAGCTTTCTCTGGCTCTAGGCTAGCATCTCTCAGGTGTCTGAAACTGGCAAAGTATCTTCTCACCTGTGGTGTAAAAGCCAGTAGAAAGTATCACCCAACCCTGGAAGACTCAACTCCTCTGAACCTAAAGGGAGCATTTCCTGTTTGGATCAACCTCTACCCCATTCTAGGGCATTAGATCTGTCTCTTCAGGCACCTGCCATTTTTGCAATAGTTTTTCTCTATCCTTCCTTCCTTCCTTCCTTCCTTCCTTCCTTCCTTCCTTCCTTCCTTCCTTCCTTCCTTCCTTCCTTTCTTCTTTCCTTCTTTCCTTCCTCCTTTTCCTTCTTTCCTTCATTCTTTGTCTCACTCATTCATCCAAGCTGGAGTGCTATGATTATAACTCACTGCTGCCTTAAACTCCTGGGCCCAAGAGATCCTCTTGCCTCACCCTCCTGAGTAGCCAAGACCATGGGTGTTTGCCAGCATACGTGTCTAATTTTTTAATTTTTGTAGAGATGAGGTCTCGTTATGCTGCCTAGATGGACTTGAACTCCTGGCCTTAAGTGATCTTCCCACTTCAGCCTCCCAAAGTGCTGGAATTACAGGCATGAACCACTGTGCCCAGCCTGAACAATTTTAAGAAAAGTGGCCGTATATCAAACACCTGCCATGAGCCAGACACAGTACTAAGATTGCCACTTGCATAACCCGAAATGTCCACAAACATTAAATTATTGGTTCCATTTTGCAGATGACAAAAATGAGGTACAGAGTGGTTAAGTGACTTGCCTGAGTCTGGGTGACCTCAAATCCATGACTATTTGAGTTGACTGGGAGAATAATACCATGGCAGTAGACTCTGGATTAGATCCCTTAGGTATGAGTTGAGGCTCTGGCTCTTACTGGTTATCAGGAGGGTTACTGTAACTTCCCTAAGCATTAGTGGTTTTTCTCTGTAAGATGGGAATGCAGGCAATACTAATAATAATATTTATTTCTTTGTATTTGTAGTAGGCAGAAAAATGTTTCCCCAAATATGTCCATATCCTGTTATCTGGAATGTAGGCATATTATATCTTGCATGATCAAATGTAAGCATGAATGTGAAAGTGTTTTGCAGGGCAATGATAATAATAATAATAGTAATAATTAAAATTATATGCTAGAAACTATTCTTTTTTTAAATTTCGGATTATTATGAGGGTACAAATGTTTAGGTAACATTGTTTTTAATTCTAAGGTAAAGTTCAAGTTGTAGTTGAACCTTTCACCAGGGTGTGCTGAACACCCTCACATTGTGCACGTTAGGTGAGATCCTGCCAATTGTCCTCCCTCCTACCCCCTACCCCCCTTCTTTCCTCCCCTTGCTAGACTATACTTGTGTTTTCTCTTTCATGTGGGCATGGAGTTGTTTATAAATTTATTTCATGTTAGTATTGAGTACATTGGATAATTTTTTTCCATTTCTGAGATACTTTATTAAGAAGAATTTGTTTTAACTCCATCCGGTAAACACAAAAGATGTAAGTCTCCATCTTTTCTTGTGGCTGAATAGTACTTCATGGTATATATATGCCACAATTTGTTAATCCATTCATGGGTTGATGGGCTGATGGGCACCTGGGTTGCTTCTATGCCTTGGCAATTGTGAATACTAGCGCTATTCTAAAGGTATTATCTAATTTTGTTCTTATACCTTTGACATAAATACTATTATTGTTCAGATTACACAAATGAGAAAACTGATGCCACAAGAGCTTTTGTCACATGTCCCAGGTCACATAGCTAATATAAGTGACAGATTGGGGACTGAAGGCCAGGTATTCAATTATCACTGCAAAAAGATGTGACAGAAGGCATTACTTTAATCGATTGCTTCATCTTAAAGGCTCTCAAGTTGGTACATACATTTGGTTCTTCTTTCTCTCTTTTTTGAGGATGTTCAATGTTTCATTGGCTTCCCTATGCTCTTTGTGGGACAAGAAGAACCATCGAATGTGCCAGAATCAGCCCAAAGTCAGCCACCTAGCCAAAAGCCCCCTTCTTGCCAAGTTTCCTGTGGAAGGTGTTATCTTAAACACGCCTTCTCCCTTTGCTGGTCCAGAGATGAAATAACTCACAGGTGGCTCTCCAGACAGAGAGGAAAATGAAGGAGAAGGCAGTACTTATTACAACATAAAAAGGACCAGACTCTGTTTACTCAGATGGAGAAACAGATTCCAGGAACAATGTGTCTGCTCCAAAGTAATTATCCTGAAAGTGGTTGGCATTTTACTGAGCTCAAGACTCATAAAGAGGCTTCAAAGAGATGAGTACTCTGGGGTCTGTTTTATCAAAAGGGACTAAAGAAGGGGTAAGGTTTTGAGATCAAACTAAGCTCTTAATTGACTCAGCAAAAACTGAAAAAAATTTAAAAGGAAGTTTTGTGAAACAGCAGGAAAATATTTTGGATATGCAGATTGAAAAGAAAAGAGAGAAATGGACCCAGATACCTGGCAGAATATCTCTGTGCTGTTGGCTGGTGTTAGCGAAACTAGAAAGAAATGAAGTTATTGGAATCATAAACCCCTAACTTGGAAGAAACATGAAGCCTCCATCTGTTCAATCCTTCTCACTTAATTCACTTACATTTAATTCAACTTATCCATTCATTCATTTTTCAATAAATAACGATTAAGCACCTGCTAAGTGCCACTGTGTTACATGTTAGGGACACAGTGGAGAGCACAACACAGTTCTTGCTTCCAGGAGCTTACGAAGCTCAAGTGCCCATATACTCATCTTAGCAGGAAGGGTCCATTCCTACCATCTCCCCACCCCCATACTTCACTTTATTCTTCCACAAAATCTCACAGGGCTTAGTTTTAGCAGTGGAGCTAGCTTCATACTCCACCTATTTGCCTTTAGAACAAGATAGATTAGTTTGGGATTCAGGAACCTGGATTTTAGTCTTGATTCTGCCTCCTATTCTCTATGTGATATTTGAAAGAAGAATTCTATTTATACCTGGCAGGAAAATGAGCCTGGAAAAGGCTTTCCTCCTTTTACTTCCCTAATGCCTGTGTTATGTTCAAATTTTGCCTCCCCAACTCACAGGCTGTGTGCCTGTGAGAAAGTTGATTAGCCACTCTGTTTCTCAGGGTCACTATATATAAAAGAGAGTAATAATTGTGAAGAGAAATAAATATGGCCAGGCGAGACAGCTCACGGCTGTAATCCTAGCACTTTGGGAGGCTGAAGCAGGTGGATCGTCTGAGCTCAGGAGTTTGAGACCAGTCTGAGCAAGAGTGAGACCTCATATCTACTAAAAATAGAAAAACTAGCCTGGTATAGTGGTGGAAGCCTGTAGTCCCAGCTGCTCGGGAGGCTGTGACAAGGGGAGCTCTCGTACCCAGGAAGGAGTTTGAGGTTGTTGTGAGCTATGACACCATGACACTGTAAGGGCAGCAAAGTAAGACTGTGTCTCAGATATTAAAAAATAATGAAAACATTTGAAAAAGAGAACTAAATATGAAATGGTTGCAATAGTGATGGGTCTACAATGACCACCAATAGACATTAACCATTATTATATTAGAGCACTGCAAATCATTTTTTCATAGTATTGATCAGTGTTTGTTATTTGCATATATTTGAATGGCTGTTAGAATCATATCTGTCTCCCCTCATCAGACAGTCAGCTCCATACCATCTGTTTACCTACTGCTACGCCCGCCCATCCACTTCAGTCACTGGCATATAAGAGGGGCTTATTAAATATTTGTTTAATGGTTTAAGGAATAAAAGCATTTCTTCCTCAATCTTTCTAAGATTGCAGAGGCAAGAAGAATCTGAAGGGCTGCCGGAGCATCTGCTCCCGGAGGTTTTTTTCAAACAAGCTCCAACAGCTGTTTGTGCTAGAAGCCACCATAAAAAGCATTCTTAAAAGCGAGCAGGAGAGAACAGCAGTAACAGAGAGATCTATGGCCCAGCTGGGATCCTGGATCTGTGGCTGCAGCAAGACTCAGGGGAAGGAAGGGGAAGGGCAGGAGAAAGGAAGACAGAGGATAATTCTGAAGCAGAGACAGAGAGATATTTAGGGGGACAGACATTCAGAGAGACAAAGACAGACACTGAGAAATGCTATGTGGTTGACAGAGACAGAGATGGAGTGGGAGAAGGAAAGGAGAAAAGACAAGTGTTTGGACTGGCAGCTAATTTCCCAAATCCTTGAGGGTTTTTGAGAGATAGAGAGTAATGCAGGCTTCAGCCTTGGCTGGCTGATTTATGCCCAGGGAGGGATGAACCACAGTAGAGCTAAGCACATTAGGCAGCCGTGTGGCCAGGAACTTCTCACAGTCATGCCTGGGACTTCCCCAGAGTGGACCACAGCAGGGAGAGGCCATCTGCTCTAATGGGACACAAACAGTTCTCAGAATCAGAGAAATCATGGTATGAATGACTTGTACCTTTGTAATCACCTTCCATTCAAATTGGGAACTACCCAAGAAGTTTACACTCAAAAGATTGACCCTGTTCTCGGGTCCTCCTTCCTTCCCTCAGGGCTGCCTTCCTTCTTTCCTTTCTGATTTATTAAGCATTCAGAATGTACAAGGCAACCAGAGATGCAGAGATTAAACAAGACATGATTCCTAATGTTCAAAGAGCTCTCAGTGGCATAGCATAAAGAGGAGAGACGCAGACAGCAGAATAATCACTACAATATAATCCCATTCATAAAAACTACATTTTTAATTTTTATTTGTTTATTATACATGTACTTAATGGTAGTTTCATATATACATATTTATAAATGGATTAGGCAGAAATAACCTAAATTTCTGTCTGAGGTTACTTGGGGATGAGGTGGGGAGAAAATGAAGCCTGGAATGGGAGTCAAGTGGATTTTGTCTTTAGGTTAGCAATATGTTCCTTATTTTATTTAAGAAATCTGACAAGTATTTTTTGAATGGTCATTTTTAGATGGTGGATACTTGGGTATCTGGTATATGCTATTCTTTTTAAAATTTCTGAGGGGGAAAAAAAAAACAAACTCAAGCAATTGAACCAGTGATGGTAATTCAGTGTGACGAGGCACTTTTATGCTTCTTTTCCACATTAATCCCGGAAGGTGTAAGCAGCAGGGATGATCAGAAGGTGAAACTTAATCATTCCCTCTCCTTCTTAGACCCCCAGCCTAGTGACCCTTTATTTCACTTGAGTCACTAGATTGGGGGTCTGAGAGAGAGAGAGAACAAATTCTCCAGGATTGAATCACATAAGATACTACATGCTAAGTAAAATAAAATATGACTCTTTGTATGAAATATTTTTACTATCTATAGACCTCTTTAAGGCAGGAAGGGGCTGAGAGTTGGGCACCAAATTGAACAGATTCTTCTGAGCATCTGTGAAAAGGAGGCATGGGCCATTTATGGTCTATCTCTCCCAAGATGCCCTAATTTGCAGGGATGTGATATAATGAAAAGAGCACAGGCTTTGGAGTCAGACAGATCTGGGATAGGGACCCCTTAGTAGCTGTGTGATGTTGGGTGAATTAAGTCACTCTGTAAAATAGGGACAACGATATTTTCCAAGGTTGTTGTAAGGTTTAAGTGACCTGGAAGAAGCCAAATGATCAAAAAGCTCAGTGTGTGTCGAGCAACCAATAAATGCTCAGCACAGGTTAGTCTCTTCTTTTCAAGGTGTCGAATTTCCTCAGTGTGACAATCTGAAATATGGTTCCATGAGCCACTCTTAGAAAAAGGCCCGAGTTGCCAGGGCTTCCGCTATCTTAAAAATCGTCCCCCTATGGAGAAAACAGCATTTTAAGTAGTGAAGATGGAAGAGAAGACATTGGTCCTAATCAAGTCTTGGGCCTGGGAAGAAGCAGGAGTCCCAGAATCACAGAACAGACCTGGAAGGGACATTCCTGGTCCTCAGGCCACTAGTTTCCAAACCTCACTGCACATCACCTGGGAAAACTCACACGGAATCTTGAGCCAACAGAATGGGTAAGACTGGGGTTCAGGAATTTCTTTTTCTGAAAAAGCTATCCCCCAAATGCAAATTAAAATGACAACATAACACTTTTTTTATCCAACAGATGGCAAAAAATAATTTGATAACATCAAACATTGGAGAAGGTGGCAAAAAAAACAAAACAAAACAGTGCACTATCAACCATTGCTGGTGGGTGCAGCCACTTTGGAGGGTAATTAAAATTGTGCAAATCCTATTGCCTTGGGATCCATGACATGGGACTTTGCACAGAGATGACTCTCTCAGGACGCTTTTTGCAGAATTGTTTGAAATAGTGAAAAGCTGGGAATGAACGACAGTAGAGAGGCATGTCTGAATAAACCAGGACGAGCCTATATCTTCCCATGCTATGCAGTCAAAAAGAATGAGATGAATTTCTAAATACTGATTTAGAAACAGCTCTAAGAAATACAGGTATTGTGTTCAAAAAAGCAAGTTGCAACACAGTACATACAATGTGACTTTAATATAATAACAACAAACAGGCAATATTATATATATTGTCTAGGTACAATTATGACTATAAATGTACAGGAAGATGTCTGGAAATACACCCACTAGTCTGACTGGAAGGACTGAGAGATAGTGGAAGAAGATATTTTAGTTTTATATGCAATATGTTAACTTTTTACCAGGGGAACATATTTATTCATTGTTTACATAAACATTTGTGAAACAGCTTTAATCAGGTATCATTGGATATACAATGTATTGCACAAATTTTGAAAAGTGTACAATTTGACACACGTACACACCTGTGGTGCCATCATTACAATAGAAACAATGAAGATATCAGTGCACCCCAAAGTGTTCTCATATGACAAAATTCCATCCAATGAGATGTAAGGGTAAGTCTGCAGGGAGAGTTCTAGAAAATGTTTCCTTGCTCTTACATAGAGACACATAGCAAGAAGGGAGCCCTTCTTTTATGGGTGTTGTTTCTATGAGTGACAGTATCACCCATCTTATAACCAGTGGAATCAAAATTAGCTTTGGAACAAAACCAACACAGGACGATGGTGGCGGGGGGCGGGGGGTGGGTGGGAGGGAGTGAAAGAACCTGGGTCTTTGATAATATTGCTGAGCCACTGAATTAACTAACCCTGGAGTTACTATGTTTTGGAACTTCTGGTTATAGAATGGAATAAAATGTCTGTACTGTTCAAGTCTTTTTGGAGTTGGGTTTTCTGTTATTTGTAGTCAAAAGCATACAAAGAGATAGGCTTTGAGAATTAAGGGAGATCTGTTATCTTGGCTTTAGAAAGGAAGAAAAGCCAGAAATCTAGAGCAGAGGTTATGAGAAATTCATAGATGACTAGCATAGGAAAGAACCTGTTCAAGGCAGGATGTGTCACAGGACAGGCGGGAGGGAGCACTAGAATATTTAAGTATGCCTTCTGGGTACCTATAGTATCAGGGGGAATGGGTAGTAAAATTTCTGACACGAGGGAGAGGGGAGCTTGGGTTCTTGTTATCTGAGTTTTGAAAGTAAGTGAGATCATAGATGATTAAGAAGATGAAGGCATCTGGGTGGCCCTTGAACACCCTGATCCTCAGCTTCCCCATCTGTAAAGTGGGTATAGTAATTTCTTCCATGCCTACCTATCTGGTTATTGTGAGAATGGACTATGACTTCAGGTAAGATAGTAAGCACCATGAAAATCAAACACAACAACACAAATGCTCATTTCTGGCTCGGCGCCTGTGGCTCAGCGGGCTAAGGTGCCAGCCACATACACCTGAGCTGGCGGGTTCGAATCCAGCCCGGGCCCACCAAACAACAATGACGGCTGCAACCAAAAAATGGCCGGGCATTGTGGCGGGCGCCTGTAGTCCCAGCTACTTGGGAGGCGGAGGCAGGAGAC
>CAUYRH010135504.1:0-23913 GCA_963574655.1 Perodicticus potto | reverse complement strand
CACACATACACACACATAGACACATGCACAAATACACATACACACACATACACACACATATACACACATGCACACATATATATACACATGCACACACACATATACTTACACACATATACACGCATGCACACATACACACATATGCACACATGCACAAATACACACACATATACACACACATACACACATATACACGCATGCACAAATACACACACATATACACGCATATACACACATGCACACATACATATACTTACATACACATACACACACATAAACACACACGTATACACACGCACACACACACATACACACACGCACACATACACACATATACACACATGCACAAATACACACACATATACACATATGCACACATACACACACACATATACACACATGCACACATACACACACGCACACATACACACATACATACACACACATATACACGCATGCACACATACACACATGTAGGACCCTTGAGTCAGATGCTTCTCCCTCCAATTGTGTCATCTGTTCTGTTTTCTCTCACCTACTCAAGGACATCCTTTAGCAAACATTCCTTAACATTATTATTTTAAATACATATAAATATGAAGGCTACCATGGTTTAGCCTAATGGGTGCCTTTAACAACCTTGCTTAATAGTGAAAAGAGCAAAAGACATTGGTAGGTAGCTGCACCATCTATAATATGCTGTAAGAATATTGATGCTGATGTTACAGAGCCTGCTAATACCACCATGGTTTGTTACAGACATTCTTAATAGAAAGAAATGCTCATTTTTGTCAGTTGTTAGTAAAAAGAAAGATATAGATTTGGTTTGTGGTTTTCCCTTCCTCCCTTCCAGGTTTATTAACAGTGTGATTCCTCTCTGCAGAGACATCATTATCCCAGGTTAAAACTCCTTGGATCACAGCATGAATTTGCAGTTCAGCCACGCATCATAAGAGGGAGAGAGTTTGAATAGAGTATGTGGATACCAACATTTGTCTTGTACATAAATGTGCTTCAAGGAGTCTCCATACTATTATTTACATTTTCTCAGTTACAAAAGAAGCAATGTCCTCAAGATTGAAGATGGGGTGGAGATGTTGGAATAGAAGATGGGAAAATAAAATTTGCAATTAACATTGCAGTTATTCCAGAGAGAATGAAGTAAGTCAGATTAAACACCCAATTGGCATAGCTGTTGTGACTTCAAAGTGGCTTAGTCATCATGTTCACCCGTAGACATCTTTATCTACACTGGGTGTGGACAAGACAGGTGGAAATTGGTATTTAATCTGGGTTATACTTTCGCTAAGAGAAAACAATGAAGTATACATGAATGGAGATAAAATTCAGGAGCGATTATGATACAACTGTAATACTATCATTTTTGGAAGGACATGTAACTATCAAAATAATATATAATTATAGGATTATGTACATATAAAATGCATAATGGCATAGGACATATAATATTAATATACAGTTTAAGGGTTCATAATGCATTTTACAATACCATGTAGTGAAAATCTTTCATAAAATAATGGTGGAATGATGATGATGGTGGTGCAGAGTTCCAGACGTGATCTGGAGAGCTGAATTGTGTCTGTCCCTTTGTGGTGATGAAGAAAATTGTTGGGTGCGCCTCAGTTTTGCTCTCCATGTGACCAAAACAAGGATGCCTGTAACCTCCTGTGTCGCACCCTGCACACAGTGCCAGACGGCCCTACCGCTCTTCTCTTGCAATTTTATGATCCTTTCCGTGAAATTTACTAGTACATGGAGCCATAAACACACTGAATTTTATTTCAGGAAGCATGTATCTCACAACATAGAGTATTTTCTAAATTTCCAGCTCCCCATTTCCACAGTATAATAGATCTTTGTCGAAAATGCATAATTTAGAAACTCTTTTTGTCAGTACCAAACACACAAATACCTTCCAACTTCTTCTATCCCCCTCCCCCTCCAAATTACCATTTGAAGCCTAAACTCCAAATAGCCTGAGAGGGTCCTGAAGACATCATGGTTTCTGTTTTTGGGAGATTTGACAAAGTTACTTTGTATTAAGCAAAATGATTGCATTATTTTCAAGTTTATTCTTAGCAAAAATTTCAAAAATAACTTCTAAAAATAAAATTTTGAATCCTAAAGCTTCATCAAGCATATAAACTACTCAATTGCATACATGTGCAAATTATCATACGTATCGGGAAAGGAAGCTTATATTTTGTAGCATATTGTGTCTTCTTAGCAAGTCCATGTTTATTTATAAGGGAAGCCGGTGATTTTAGAAAGGAATTTAAAAATCACTTTTCTAGCATATTGCACTAATACGAAAATGGCATTTTCAGGCACCGTAAATTTGGATTATGTTGTAATATGCTTATTGCGACGTTTAGGTGAAAGTGCTTGTGCTATCAAACTAAACAACGTGAGTTTTTTAAAGAGAATCACAGTGGTTGACATATTTATCTTTTATGTGTTTTAGTTTCTGTTTTCTCCAGTACAGTGACAGAAAGTCAAAACTGTTTAGGTATGTGGGACAAATTTCAAAGTGACTCATGTAAATCCCATACAAATCAGTTAATGAAATGCTTATACTTACACAGAGATTAAATATTGAATTTATACTCAGATCCAGAGTCCCAGCAGCCACTATTTTAAATCACGGCAGTTGTACTTCAGTGAATCAAGCAAGACAATCTATGGCAAAATCCATTTAATTCTGATTGTGTGAGCATATTTTTTTTTCATTTACAATTTTATTTTATTTTTTTGAATCATAGCTGTGTACATTAATGCATTTAGGAGTACAATGTGCTGGTTTTATATGCAATTTAAAATGCTTATATCAACTGGTTAACATAGCCATCACTGCACTTTCTTAATTACTGTGTTAAGACATTAATATTCTACACTTAGTAGATTAGACATGTACCCTTGTAAAATGCACCATAGGTGTGGTCTGGCCCATTACTCCCCTTCATCCCTCCTCTCCTGCCCTTCCCCTCCCCCTCCTCTTTTCCCTTGGTTTTAGCATATTTTAAGGAAATGCATTGCATCACATATAATATCATTTGAAAATAGAAAATCACTATGTAAAATAACTTCCTATTTCTAAAATTATTCAGTACTGCACACACCTTCTAGGTAATTCCATTATCCTAATTAACATCTAGTTTTAATTTAATTGGTATATTTTCTTCCTGTTACAGTTCATTTGTTATTTTAAAAAATATTTGCTGGTAATCCACAATGTGCCCGACTGTACCGAGCACCCATAGAAACTATAATTCAGTGAGGAAGTAAAAAATATTAAACTAAGCAAAAAATTGAATGCATCACTGCCGATCATGTATAGTACCAGAAGAGAAAAGCAAAGACAGCAGGTGAAACATGGGAGGGCTTATCCAGATTACAAAAAAGAAAGGGGGTAGGTTCAAAGTTGTAAAGGTGGAAAATAGTTATTTGGGACCTACAGGCTATGGCAGGATTTTGTGTTTTATGCTGAGTGGTTGGAAGTCATCTAAAGGTTAGAAAGTTGCAGTAATGCTTTTTGGTGAAATCTGAAGTCACCAAGGTGACTAAAACATTTAAAACCTAACCTGGCTGAGGCTGGGTGCAGTGGCTCACACTTGTAATCCCAGCACTCTGGGAGGTGGATTGCTTGAGTTTAGGAGTTTGAGACCGAGCTGAGCAAGAATTAGACCCTATCTCTACTTAAAAACAAAAAGGAAAAATGAGTTGGGTGTTGTGGTGGCCACTTGTATTCCCAGCTACTACAAGGTCTGAGGCAAGAGGATCGCTTTAGCCCAGGGGTTTGAGGTTGGGGTGAGCATGAAGCCAAGGCACTCTACCCCAGGGTGACAGGGTGAGACTTGTCACAAAAAGAAACAAACAACGGGGCTAGTCTACTGATAAGACTGACTAACTCACAGTCCTGTTGTGCGGAGAGAGGAAAAGGCATCGTTATTTCAGAGCAAGAAGATGATTTAACTAAGTGTCCTATATTCTACACGGTATGTCTTGCAATCATTCAAAAATTAAGAGACCAACAAGGGAAGGAAGCAAACCAGATACTACCCAGACAGATTGGCTCTTTGCATAACATCCTGAAGCAGGGCTGTCCAACCTGCAGCCACAGGACACATCCTGATTTTTTAAAGACTTTTGTTTTTGTTTCTCTCGGGTGTCATGAAAAGTATACATGACCCATTATTTTGCTAATCAGCTTTGGTTAGTGTTTGTGTATTTAATGTGTGGCCCAAGACACATTTTTCCAATGTAGAGCAAAGACATAAAAAGGTTGGATCTAGGGGAAAAAGTTGGTAATGTGCAAACGCAAATAAAACAGACTTTTTTTAATTTACCTCCTTCTGTCATGCGTCCTCCGCCCAACCCCCTCAAAGAAAGGAGACTTACATAAATATTCCAAATAATCCAAAAAAAGGGAAATAAAAATGCAAAATTAAACGAGTCGATGGAAGAAACAGAAGATTACAAAATGGTCCATACACAACCATGTCAATCACTGCACTAAACTTAAGTGTTCTAATTAGGCCAGGTGTGGAGGTTCACACCTGTAATCCTAGCACTGGGGAGGTAAGACAGACAGATTGCCTGAGTTCAAGAGTTTGAGACCAGCCTAAATTAAAGCAAGACCCTGCCTCTAAAATGGTGGTGTGGCAGGTGCCTGTAGTCCCAGTTACTTGGGATGCTGAGACAAGAGAATTGCTTAAACCCAGGAATCTGAGGTTGCTGTGAGCTGTGACACCACAGCACTCTATCAAGGGGGACAGAGTGAGACTCTGTCTCAAAAAAAAAAGTAGAAATTATTATTCTGAAGTAAAAGTTAAACCAAATTATATTGTCTATGGAAAACTCATGTAAAATATAAAGACACATGGAAGTTAAAGGTAATAACATAAAAAAAGATAAATCACTCAAATACTAAAAAAAAAAGCAGGACTGACAGATAAAGGAGAATTCAGTATTAGGAGTCAACCCCACAAGAAGACATGACCATTCTAAAGGTGTCTGCATTCATCCACAGAACATCAAGATTCATGAAGTCACTGGGATTGAACTAGAATGAGACTTTCTTTTTAAACTAAAACTCTAGCTAGAGACTTGGACACTCTCTTCTTTTTAATTGATGGAACAAGTATAGAAAAAACTAGGAAGTTTGTAGAAGGCTCAAATAACACTGTCTATTTCACTTCAAATACAGAATAATTTGTTCCACAAGGACAGAATCAGTCTGTTTTATTTTTTTGAGTTAGAGTATTATTTACTTCAGTTTATTTTATGAGGAGGACCCCTCTGGGCAATTGAAGCAACACTAAAAATACATTTGGGTCCTGGTCAAACTAAAAAGCTTCTGCACAGCCAAGAACACAGTAAGTAAAGCAAGCAGACAGCCCTCAGAATAAGACAAGATATTTGTAGTTTATGTCTCCTTAGGGTTTTAATTTGCATTTCCAAATGGCCTTTCATGTGCTTACTTGTCAATTGTGCCTCCTTTATAGTAAAATGTCTGTTCATTGCTTTTGCTGGTTTTAATTGTATGTGTGTGTGTACGTATTTTTTAACTGTTGAGTTTTGAATCTTTTTAAAATTTTAGCTACCAGTCCTTTTTCATGTATATGGCAAATACATAGTTTGTACGTATAGTCTCCCAATGTATAGATTTAGTGGGTTTTTTGTCCTCTTTATATGATCATTTGCAGAACAAAGGTTTCTTTAGGAGATAAAAGAAGTATAAATTTATTTTATATTAGAGAAAGGGAAGAGAGTAGGGGGAAAGGATGAGAGAAAGAAAGAGATCAGGGAGCAGGGAGTCCAGAACAGACATCTTTATTAGTGATGATGACCAATTTATCAAATTTTTCATTATATCTCACTTTCAATGTCAATCTAAGAACCCTTTTCCTCCCTAGACACAGAACATTTTGCTCTTTCTTTAATGCCTAAAAGTCTCATAGTTCTATGTTTTGTATTTGAGTCTGTGATGCTGTTTGAATTAATTTTTGCATAAAATGTGAGACCTAGATCTAGGTTCAGTGTTTTACCTGTTAACATGTCCTCACGCCAGCACTCTTTCCCTCATTGAACCGCATTTGCACTTTCATCAAAAATCTGTAGGGCATATTTGTGTGAGTTTAGTGCTATATTCTCTAATTTATTCTGTTGACCTATGTGTCCTTTTGTCCTCTGTCAATACCACATGGTCCTGATGACTGCAGCTGCATAATAAATCGTGAAATGAGTTAGACTGATCCTTTCTTCTTAATTATGATATTTCAAAATTGTTTCAATTATTTTATTTCTTTTTCCATATACATTTTGGAATAAGTCATTTGTGTATACAATAAAACCTTGCTGGAAATTTAATAATAATTGCATTAAAATTTTATATTAATTTGGGAAAATTGGGCTCTTTATCTATTGAATCAGCCAATAGTGAACACAGTAGGTCTCCCCATTTATTTGAATCTTTCTTTATTTCTTTCATCATAATTTTGTAGTTTGTAATACCTCAGTCCTATGTAGATTTTGTTAGATTTATACATCAGTATTTATTTCTTTTTGAGCAAGTTTGAAGGGTTTTGTCATTTCAATCTTAGTCCTCACATGTTCATGGCTAGAGTATAGAAATGAAATTGATTTTTGTGTTGTTTTTTTTTATTTTCTGACCTTCTTACATTCACTATTAGTTCTAGGAGTGAATTCTTTTAAAAACAGATTCCTTGGAATTTTATATGTAGACAATCATGTCATCTGCTAACAGGGACACTTTGTTTCTTTTTTTCTGACACCTGTGCTTTCTTGGCCTTGTTGAGCAGGCTCAGTAGTTCAGTATTATTCTGGATAAGGGAGGTGAGAGCTGACAGACATCCTTACCTCATTTTGGATCTCTGGGGGAAAGCACTCTATCTTTCATCATCAAGTGCAATGTTAGCAATAGGGTTTTCTGTATCTTCTTCAAGTTGAAGTAATTCCCTTCTATCCGTTTTATTTGAGAGTTTGTGTAAAATCATAAATGTGTACTTGATTTTGTCAAACACATTTTCATATCAGTTGATGTGAACATGTGCTTTTTTTCTTATTTCACTTGTTAATATGGTAAATTCCATATTATTTTATTTGGTTTGTTTCCAAATATTGAACCAGACTTGCTTCCTTATAATAAACTCTTCTTGGTCCAGGTTCATCATTTCTTTTCTGTCATTCCGTATCTCTTTGATAATATTTTTTAAAGACTTTGCATCTACATCTACATCATGCAGAATATTTTTCTGTAGTTTTCTTTTTCTCTTATTTGTTTTTGTCATTGTTGTTGTTGTTGTTGCTGTTTTTGGAATCAGGGTAATACTATCCAATCCCGAATAGTTCTGCTATTCAAATTGTACTGTTTAAATTATACTACTCAAATTGTCTCCTTCCTACTGGGTGAGTTGTGGCAATTTGTGGTTTTTGAAGAACTGCTTCATTTATTTTTATTTCTTTCTTTATTTTGTTGAGACAGAGTTCTACCCCATGCCCTGAGCAGAATGCGATGGTGTCAGAATGCAACCTCAGACTCAGGCCGTGAGCATCCTGCTGCCTCAGCCTCCAAAGCTGCTGGGATTACAGGTGGAACCTGCTTCACTTTATCTATGTTAAATTTATGTGTGTAGAATTGTTCTTAGCATTATCTTATTATCTGGCCGTTTACAGGGTCTTTGATAATATTGAGGTTTATTCCTGACATTGTGTCCTTTATTTGCATCTTCTCTATTTCTTTGTCAGAATTGCTAGAAGTTTGTCAAATTTGTTGACATTTTGAAAAAATAGAATATGTATTAAGTTGTACATAGAAAATTCACCAAAACACATCATATTCTGTTATCAGAACAGAAGCCTCAACAACTTTACAATGTTTAAAATCAAGTAAGCTTTCTGTCCACAACAGAATTAATCACAGATATTTGCAAAATACCAAAATGTAGTAATAAAAAACAGCAAACCTCATGATAACTAATTAGGCAGAGAAGAGAACCCAGGGGAAACTAGGACATACTTTGGAATGAATTAAAAATTAAAACTGTGTGGAGTGCAGCTATGGAAGTGAAGTGCTTGAGTGAAAATCTCAAGTAGTGATACTTTTATTAGAAGATACAGCACAGAAGGAAGATCTGAACAAAATAATCTGAATTTATACTTTAAGATGTTAGGAAATCAAGATTAAATTAAACTCAAACCTATCTTGCTCTGTTTCATTGGTCTCTTTGTCCTTTTGGTAATACTACATTGTCTTACTAACTATGGCTTGATAATAAATCTTGATATATGATGGACAAAATTCTCCATTTTTTTAAATGTTGTTGCTGGCCCCAAGATGCTGGTAAGCTGATTTCTGAGGCTAATAATTTCTTTTATTTATTATCACTTGCAACATCTCATCTGTCTTTATAAAAGAGAGCATGCATGAACTTACTATAACAGTCTTAAAAGGATAAGAAAATATAAAGAAAAAATGTCAAGGAATCAAACCCATCTGGAGATTTTGTAGCACCTGGGGCAGTGAGAGTGGCACTGGTAGGGGAGAAAAGGAGGCTCTGGGGACCTGATGCAGTTTGTCCCAAAGACGAGTGGCCGTGGCAAGTGGGGAGGGGAGCAGGCAGTGGCAGGTGAGGAGTGGGGCCCGGCAGTGGCAGGGCTGCATGTGTGAGTCGGCCAAGCTGACCTCCTCTGAGCAGGGACCAGGCTGAGGTATCAGCATGAGCTGGTCCCCGTGGGTGCTGCCTTCAATGTCAAGTCCCCAGGAAGCCACTGCTTGGACCTGTTTAGTTAGCACAAGGGTTTTTATGCAGTTCCTGAGCTCATTTAATCCAGAATGATTTCACATTACACAGAAAGAGGGAATTGTCAAAAAAAAAAACAAGAAAGAGGGACTTGTCCGTGGACCACCTGGTCCACACACTGTGTTGAACTTCGATGATCTCTTAGATTACTTGTTGCAGACTGGTCAATTTCACTGATTTTTGTGAAAATTGTTTACCTTGAGCCAGGATTCAGAAAGGGTGAAGTAAAAACTTGTAGAAATATTGCACCATAGAAGAATAGTTGAACACACATACAAACTTTCTGGAAAGACTATAAAAGATTTTGAGATAATAAGAGGTATAAAAATGAGTCTAAATCCTCAGAATTCTGAATTAATGCACTGGGATCTTCATACTGTAGGGATATGATTCATGCAGAGAGGAACAGGGTAATGCTGTGTCCAGTTTATATTGCCTATTTGTTTTCCCTTCATGAATATGTGGAGGGTCGGAATATTTTATTGATAAACTGTGAGCAATTTCATTGTCTACAGAACTGCCTGAAAAGGGAGAGGTGTGATGTGAAGACGGAACATTAGCTGTGGTTCCTGAAACCCAGAGGTTGTTGGGATATATTCTCTGTGATTTTCTTTTTAATTTTTTTAATTGAATTGATTTTTTTTTGTTTTTTGACACAGAGTCTCAAACTGTCGTTTTAGGTAGACTGCTATGGCGTCACAGCTCACAGCAACCTCAAATTCTTGGGATTAAGCGATTCTCTTGCCTCAGCCTCCCAAGTAGCTGGGACCATAGGTGCCCGCCACAACGCCCAGCTATTTTTTGTTGTTGTTGTTGCAGTTGTCATTGTTGTTTTAGCTGAACAGGGCTGGGTTCAAACCCACCAGCCTCAGTGTATGTAGCTGGCACTCTTACTCATTGAGCTATGGGCGCCTCCAGATTTTTTTATTTTTAGCCAGCAGGCAAACTACATCAAGATTATCATTGTATTACACAATCAATGGAGCCAGATTAAAAGGAAATAGAGACTATAAACTTGCAGTCTTAGTTCTTATGCTGAACTGTCACCATTCCTACAGGAATTCACCATCTTTTTTAACTCCTGAAATGATGAACAGTCTTCCCCATGAAATGGGACAGATTGTGCAATCTATTCTGGGAAGTACTCAGTACCAACAAATCTCTGGGACCATGCAGCCCACTGATTTGGCTGAGGTTCCTGCTATTCTGACAATACTTTGCAAATGATTATCAAGTGCTTAACAAATTTGCCAGGGATTGTCAAACTGTATAGCCAGTGCCAATGGTGCCTTCCATTTTTTGAATTTAAAAATGGTCATGCTGCAGCTGCAATGTAAGTTGAAATCTTTTATGCCAGTCTGAATCAATTCTCTCCTGGAAAGCATCCCCTGATGAGGTCAACCATGGACATTCTCAAGAAAAAGCAGGAGAAATGTTGTGGCTTACTGTATCTTCCAAATACAACTGGCAGCAGCAGTTCAGCCCTTTTCTGGGTCCCCTTGGCTAACGTCTAAGGCAGTATATTCCATGGTTTGGAAGGTATGTCTTTTGCAGGTTCATTTTTTTTTTCAGGTCTCCATGAGTGCTATCACAGGAAGATGCCAGCACATGGCGGTGGCAAGAAGCTGACCTTCTTGGTTCCATGAACTCCAAAGTGTTCTGTTATTATGTTTGAGAAACATTATAGAAGTTTTGAAGGTTCATGGTGTAAATCAGATTTACTATCTCAAAACACATTTAGCATTTCATATTACTACTTTCAAATGCCACTGAACTTGCTCTGACTCTAGATATGTGGGAATTGTTTCCTTATACACTAAGCAGTTCTCCAGTGGACACTAACTGAATGTCTTATAATTCAGTTCAGTCTGATGCTCTCTACCTGAAGATAGCTTCAGATCCCAGAATCTAAGGGCTCAGTTCCACGATACTGTATCTCCTTCAGACACCAGTTACAAGTAATAAGTCATTACCTATTATTTGACTGACTAGCTATAAATTGGGTTTCCCATGGCCTCCTCGTTAATTATGGTTAATGTGCTAGGATGGCTCAGAGAACTTAGAGAAATGCTTACTTCCCTTTACCAGTTTACATAAAATATATTGACAGATGAGCAGCCCAACGCAAGAGATGCACAAGGCAAGGTAGGGGTCTAGGGCTGCCATTCCCTCCAGGCACCTCCAGCTATCTGGAAGATCTCCAAACTCAGTCTTTTTCAGATTTTATAGAGACTTCATTATGTAGGCATGACTGATTAAATCATTGGCCACTGGAAATCAACATAACATTCAGTCTTTCTCCTCTTCCTGAAACTTACGAAGTGGAGCTTACAGCCTAAACTATGTAGACATGGCTTGGTCTTCCTGATGACCAATTCCCATTCTGAAGTATCTAGGAAACCCAGCCATCAGTCATCTCATTGGCATGAAGAAGACACTCTAATTACTCTAACAATTCCAAGAGTTTTAGGAGGTGTGCACCAGGAAACAGGAAAAAAGACTAAATATTTATTTCTCAAGATCACACATATGCAATCCAATATCTCCCCCATATTTTAGACTCTAGAAGCTATCCCTTTTGTGGACCAGCTGTTGATGACATTTTCCAACACATGAGGGAATAAATGCTAAAAATATTTTAACAGAAATAATGGGATTACATATAAAAGAACAAAAATGGAGGTGATTATAGACTGATTACACATATAAATGAAAATAGAATTCTGAACTCCCCACTGACTAAATGACTCTCTCTTAGCCAAGAGGGAACCCGGAAACACCTTAAAACTGAGTTTCTGGCCATAATGAGATGGGAGGTCAGATATTACATGCCTCATTATACACCCTCTCTTTGGAATTTATTTATTTATTTTTTATTTTTTTGTGAGACAAAGTCTCACTCTGTCACTCTCAGTAGAGTGCGATGGCATCAAAGCTCATAGCAACCTCAAACTCTTGGCCTCAAGAGATCACCTTGCCTCAGCCTCCTAAGTAGCAGGGACTACAGGCATCTGCCACAATGCCTGGCTACTTTTAGAGATGGGAGTATCGCTCTTGCTCAGGCTGGTCTTGAACTACTGAGCTCAAGCAATCACTGGCCTCTGCCTCCCAGAGTGCTAGGATTACAGGTGTGAGCACTGTGCCTACCTTTCTTTGGAATTTAGATACTAAATAATTAACAGAACTTAAAGTCATGCAGGGTGAAGGTTAAATCACCTGTAGGACATCACTTTGCTTAACAAATCCCTTGTTTATTGGGGTTTGTTTTCTTTGGTTAACATTTTTTCTTTTTCTTTTTTTTATTAAATTAAAGCTGTGTGCATTAATGCAATGGGGTACAATGTTCTGGTTTTATATACAATTTGAATGTTTTCATCAAACTGGTTAACATAGCCTTCATGGCATTTTCTTAGTTATTGTGTTAAGGCATTTATATTCTACACATAGTAAATTTCACGTGTACCCTTGTAAGATGCACCATAGGTGTGATCCCAACAATTACTCTCCCTCCACCCATCCTCCCCCTCCCCACCCCATCCTCTCCCCTTTACCCTACTTCCTGAGCTATAATTGGATTATAGCTTTCATAAGAAAGATATAAATTGGTTTCATAGTAAAACTGAGTACATTGGATACTTTTTCTCCCATTCTTGATATTATGCAGTCTTAAAGAAAGATGGAGACTTTACCTCTTACATGTTTACATGGTTAACAGACTTCTTAACTTAGAACATACCAAGCTTTAGACGATGCTTTATTTCCTTAAACAATTACAAAACATTACAAATCAAAGAAACTTTGAACCCACCTGTAACCTGTAAGCCCTACCTACACTCCTACCCAGCTTTGACATGTTCTTCCCTTTTGGGTCAAACCAATGGACGCTTTCTATGTATTGAATTATAATTTTACCTGCCTCTAAATGTACAAAACCAAACTGTAACCCAAATTCAGCAGACTACTTATGCACAACTTCTTGGCTGTGGTCACATGTGTTTGACTTATAATAAATCTCTTAAATTAGTTTACAGAGTTTTGTGTCTTTCCCATTAACATATATCACCATTAAAAGCCAAAGGACAATGAAAACAATTCTGACGTAAAGGCAGAGAGATGAAACAACAGTCTCAGATATAAGAGGGCTCAGGAAACATTCAGTTTTATACTTTTTAAAAAACTGATGTAAAAATAAGTAATTTTGACCAAGAATCAAAGCAAAAGAAGTCTCTAAGGAACTCTTAAGAGTGCAGAGACTTCTCTGCCTCTATTCGTGACCATATCTAGATAAATAATAATAGCCAATTATTTTATTATGAATGAATTTCCTTATGTTGGGAATAAACCCATAAAACACAAGCAATTCCTATGGAAAAAATATTGTCTCTTGAGGTTATGGTTTATAATCTTCTAAAATACAATTGGTTTATGGTTTATAAACTTCTAAAAATACAATTAAAGTATGAGTGTGTAAACACTAAAAATAATCTAGAAAAATATTGGAAGGTAATGAATAAAATATTGATGGACTGTAAAAAAAATGTTTAAGTCCAAGAAATCAAGAACAGATAAATTGGACTTGTTGCAGTGGCTCAGACCTATAATCCTAGCACTCTGGGAGGCCGAGGCAGGTATATTGCCTGAGCTTACAAGTTTGAGACCAGCCTGCGCCAGAGCGAGACCTCATCTCTAAAAATAGCTGGGCGTTGTGGTGGGTGCCTGTAGTCTCAGCTACTAGGAGGCTGAGGCAAGAGAATTGCTTGAGCCCAAGAGTTTGAGGTTGCTGTGAGATATAATGCCACAGCACTCTATCCAGGGTGACAAAATGAGACTCAGTCTCACAAAAACAAACAAAAAAACCCACATAAATCAATGAAACAAAAAACTGGTTCTTTGAAAGACTAACAAAGGCAGGGCACAGTGGCTCATGCCTGTAATCCTAATGAGTTGAGAGGCTAGGAGAGGTGGATTGTTTGAGCCCAGGAGTTTAAGACCAGCCTGACCAAGAGCAAGACCCCCTCTCTACTAAAAATGGAAAAATTAGCCAGCTGTAGTCCGAGCTACTCAGGAGACTTAGGCAATAGGATTGCTTGAGTCCAAGGGCAACAGAGTGAGACTATCTAAAAAATCAAAAACAAAAAAGGAAAAGAAAAGATCAATGGAATAGATAAAACCTTAGCCAGAAAACGAGGTAGAAAAAACAAAATTACAACATCAAGAACAAAGAAGGTAAAAGGAACACTCACTACAGACCCTATAATAAAAGAATGCTAAACTTTATGCCAATAAACTAGACTGCTAAAATGAAATAGTCAAATTTCTTAAAATATCTAAGCTAATAAAGATCACAAATTTCAGTCTTAAAAAATAACCTACCTGAAATAATACCTACATCTATTTATATATCTTAATTTATACATACATTTATATAATATATAAAACATAAAATTGCTGCAAAAAAAATGCCAGGGTTAAATGGTTTCACTGGCAAAATTTACCACCCAACAGTTTAAAAAGAAATACTACAAATTCTACACAATTCAAACAGAAACTTAAGGAAGAGCGTGCACTTCCCACCTCACTGTATAAGGCCAGCATTACTGTGTTATCCAAACCAGACAAAGATATTATAAAAGAAAAAACTTCAAACCACTATTTCTCTTGAATAGACCCAAAAATTCTTTAGAAATTATTAGCAAATCAAATGCAGCAGTAGTCTCAAAGAACAATAAATTGTCACCATCTAGGGTTTATCCTACAAATCATTGTTTCAATATTCAAAAACCAATTAATACAATTCACTATATAGATATGCAAGGCTGACTCCAAAATTTATATGCAAATACAAAAGGGCCTAGAATGGTAAAAGTAATTTTGAGAAAGAACTAAATATATAATTTATACAAACAATGTACTTAGCTATATACCTAATTCAAAGGTAGAATAAGTCCGGATGTAGACCTCATATACTGTAAATATGGTATGGTCCAAAGTGGCAAGGCCAATCAGTTGAGTAAAGAGTCTTTTTAGGAATTGGTGCCAGACTAATTAGATCCATTTGCAAAATAATAATAATAATTTTGACTATTACCACACACAACATAAAAATTACCTTGAAATGGACTAAAACAATAGCTTTCATACAAGGAAATATACAAGAATACCTCTGTGATCTTTGATATTAGCAAATATGCCCTTTTTATACCTAAAAATCACAAATCATAAGTAAAAAAAAATGGTAAGTTCAACTTTATCAAAACCAAAATCTTCTGGTCTTTCAAAGATGTGGTTAAGAGAAGGACTAGGTAAACCACATTGGGAGCCAGTACTTACAGTCAAATATAATTTATAACATATTTATATCTAAATATATATGTAACAACTAACTCGCCAATAATAAAAGACAAACAAATCAATTTTTTATTTTTTTATTTTTATTTTACTTATTTTTTAATAGACAATTTTTTTAAGTGAGAAAAAATTTGGTCAGATACTTTATCAAATTGGAAATGCTAATAGTCAACAAGCGGAGAAAAAGATTCTCAATTCTTTTTTTTTTTTTGGCAATTTTGGCTGGGGGCCGGGTTTGAACCTGCCAAACCTGGTTTATGGAGCCAGCGCCCTATTCCATAAGCCACAGGTGATGCTCAAAAGATTCTTAATCTTATTACTCAGAAGGCAAATGCAAATTAAAACTGCGATATTATGTCAAAATAGACTTAATAATGTGGCAAAAGTTTAGGACACATTCAAAACCAAGTCGTGGCAGGAATGTAGAGCTACGTGGTATGTTGTGCATTGCAGCTGGGATTGTAATGCTTTGATGATTTCTTAGAAAATTAGACATGAATTTATTATACTATCTAACAGTCTCATCCCTAAGTAAACAAAGTAAAACGACTTGAAATAAAAAGTGAATGAACCATGGATGAACATGGCAACAGGGATGAAGCTCAAATGCCTGATGCTAAATGAAAGAAGCCTGAAGCGAAAGCTCCGTTAGGTGGATTCCATTTACATAACTTTCAGGAATAGGAAAGTTCACAGCAATAGAAAACAGATTAGCAATTGCTGGGTTTTGAAGGCAGAGATTGATTACCAAGTGTAATGAGAGAACCTTGGGAGCCCAAGGAAACATTTCATATCTTAATTATTTTGGCAGTTCCATACCTGTATATATTCCAAGTTTATGGAACTGTAGGCTTTAAAAGAATGAATTTTATTGGGTGTCAATTTATTGAGAAGTAGTCACCACTTAGAGACATTTTTTATTGGTTGTCAAAGCCATATGTGTTATTTGAATCACCAATATAAAACTCATTTGCACTTATGGCATTTGCTATGCTATATCCTACCCTTTTAATTTGCCTAAAAATCTATTTTTCCTGCCCAACAGGTACAAAGAACACTATCTGGGTGGTGGGCACACTTATACCCACCCTGACTCAAGCATAACAAAATTTTCACATATAACCAAAAGCATTTGTGCTCCCATAATACTTTGAAGTAATTTTTAAAAAGAATATCAACATATATACAGCCAAATAAATAAAATATGCCTCTGTAAAACAAAAGTAAATATATATATATATATATTTTTTTTTTCCAACTCCATAGGTCTACTTTATAAAAGCACCAAAAAAACTAGAAGCCACTGTAATTACTGTTACCCTGAGTTTACTTGTGGATGGTTTAGGGGTTTGAGAGGAGGGATAAAGGATCAACCAAATGCATAAAAACTGTGAAAGTGTTGATTAATTGTTGTTTATTAACCCCTGCAGCAGAAGCTTTGGGAACTTTAAATTATTTACGGATGGTAGCCCCAATTAAAACAAAAACTGTCTCTTTTTTGCTAATGTTTGTGGATTTTTTTTTCACTTTTGGTCCTGTTTTATATTTCTTTTTCTTTCTTTTTTTCTTTTGAGACAGAGTCTCTCTATGTCACCCTTGGTAGAGTGCTATGGCATCATAGCTCACAGCAACCTCTAACTCTTGGGCTTAAGGGATTCTCTTGCCTGAGCCTCCCGATAGCTGGGACTACAGGCTGCAACACCTGGCTATTTTTTTTTTTTTTTATTGCAGTTGTCATTGTTGTTTAGCAGGCCCAGCCTCTGTTGGAACCCACCTGCCTCAGTGTATATGGCCAGCCCCCTAACCACTGAGCAACAGGTGCTGAGCCCCCTTTTTAAATTTCTACGGACTAATAGAGTAGCACATGCTTAATAGATGCTTATTAAATGAATGAAGGAATGCAAATGAATGCATGTAATTGTTACAATTGTGGAATTAATCAAGATTGCTGGAAATGAAGGTTTCAAGAGACAGGTATGGCCTATAAGAAAAAATTCATTAGGACACTTTAGTGACTATATGTCAGCACTGTACTTTTCAGTTGCCGAGGGAGAGCATGGCAGCAGTTCCACACTCCATAGAAGGCATTTTTCAAACATCTGAGGGCATTTTGTTTGGCTTGTAACAATGATTAAGGATTGCTGCTGACATTCAGTGAATGTGGGCCAGGGATAATGTTTTCCTGCAGTGCCTGTGACAGTTCTGGACAATTAAATATCATCCCGTGTCTTACTTGATTTTAGAATGTCATGCAGGTGAAAACTCTCTTTATGATTACTGAGCTTAGAAATAATTCCATTTCAGATAAGCAGAAACATTTTGTGCATAAACATCTTCTGACCTTTCGAAGAATGCAAACATCATGTGAATTGAAAGAGCAGTGCAAATGGTTTCATTCAGAACTTTATTGAGAAGTATTCACCATTTGGTAATGTTTTTTAAAGATTGTCAACACCAAATATTATTTGAATCACCATTAAAATGTGCTTATAGGTAAGAATGCATTTGTAGTTATGGAATTACAGTGCTACATCTGAAAAGTGTTAGCACATATGAATTGTTGAAATTTATTTTGCCCGATACAAGTATAGCTATTCCTGCTCTTTTTTGGTTACTACTGGCATGAAATATCTTTTTCCCTCCCTTTACTTTCAGTCTATATGTGTTTGCCTAGGTGAATTGTGTTTCTTGCAGACAACATTAGTTAGCTCTGGTTTTTTAATCCATCAGCCACGCTATGTCTTTTGATGAGTGAGTTTAATATGGTCACGCTCAATGTTATTATTGACAGGTAAGAACTGACTACTCCCAGGTTATTATTTGATTTCTGTTGCTTTCACAATCCTCTCTTTTGTTATTACTTCCTTCTTGTCTTCCTTTATTAAAAGTGATTTTTCTCTAGTGGTGTGTTTTAATTTCTTGCTTTTTATTATTTTTTGTGTGTACCTGGTAGATTTTTGATTTGAGGTTACTATGAGGCTTGCAAAAACATTTTATAACCAATTATGTTAAGCATATGACAATTCTGCTTACAAAGAAACAAATAAATTAAAAAGCAGACAGAGGGCTAACAGAAATCCTACCCTTTAAATACACTCCCTTTCATTGTTTCCATCCATACACGATCTATCTTTCAATAAGTTGGGTTTATTGTGGTAAGTAGGTTTGTCTTCCAGGCTTACTCCTCAAGATATAAGTGGTTTAATGCACCACAATCAAAGCAATGAAGTATTGTATTTTGTGTTCTTATTGTTTATTTGTTTGTTTGTTTGAGACAGAGTCTTGCCCTCTTACTCAGGCTGGAGAGCAGTGGCACAGTCATAGCTCACTGCAACCTCCAACCACTGGGTTCAAGCCTTTTTGGAACTATAAGTATCAGTCACACCACCCAGCTAATTTTTCTGTATTTTGTAGAAACCGGGTCTCACTCTTGCTCAACATGGTCTCAAATTCCAAAGCTCAAGGGATCTTCCCACCTCAGCCTCCCAGAGGGCTAGGCTTGTGTTTGTGTCCTTATTATTAGTTGCTTGCATGCCTTCAGTTGACTTCTTGTTCATCAATATTCTTTTTTTTTTTTTTTTATCAGATTTAAGAACCACTTTTAGCATTTCTAAAAGAATAGATTTGGTGTCGATGAAATCCCTCAGCTTTGATTTGTCTGGGAAAGTGTTTTTTTTTTTTTTTTTCCTCCTTCATGTTCGACAGATACTTTT
Organism: Perodicticus potto; assembly: GCA_963574655.1. Lineage (NCBI taxonomy): Eukaryota > Metazoa > Chordata > Mammalia > Primates > Lorisidae > Perodicticus > Perodicticus potto. Next base: position 5,009 of record CAUYRH010135504.1, on the reverse strand, counting down.
GTAGGATATAATGTTCTAGGGTTAAGGTTTATTTCCTTGAGCACTTTGAATGTCATGCCACTGTCTCCAGGATGGACAGCATCCCCTGACAAGTCTGCTGCCAGACATCTCCGAGCTCCTTTATATGTCACTTTTTCCTTTCTTCTTGCTTCCCTTAGGGCCTTTTCTTCATCCATGACCTTTGGGAGATCGATTATTAAATTCCTTGAGGTAGGCTCATTTGGATTAAATCTGCTTGGTGTTCTAAGATATTCTTGTACGTGAATATTGGTGTGTTTCTCTGGGTGTGGAAGTTGTCAGGTATCATTTCTTTGAATAAAATTTCTACACCTATTTCTTTCTCTAATTTCCTCTTTAAGGTCAATAATTCTTGGATTTGCTCTTTTAAGGCTATTTTCTAGATCTTGTAGTCAAGCTTCATTTCCCCCCTTTTTCTCTTCTGATTATATTTTCAAATAGTTTGTCTTTAAGCTCACTAATACTTATTTCTGCTTAAACCATTCTACTACTGAAAGAGTCTGATGCATTTCTCAACTTGCAATAAAATTTTTAAACTCCAGAATTTCTACTTTTTAAAAAATTTTCATCTCTCTGTTAAATGTCTTCAATAGACTCTGAATTCCTTCCCTCTGTTGACTTGAAGTTCACTGGGCTTCTTCAGGACAGCTATTTTGAATTCTTTATTTGAAAGGTCATCTCTCCATCACTCCAGGACTGGCCACTGATGACGTATTTAGTTCATTTGATGAGGTCATGTCTTCCTGGACATCCCTGATGCTTGTGGATGTTCACTAATAGCTGGGCATTGATGAGTTCGGTATTTATTTCAATCGTAGCAGTCTTGGTTTTGTTGAATTTGTCCTTCTTGAGAAGGCTTTCCAGATGTTCAAAGGGAATTGAGGGTTGCGATCTAAGTCTTTGGTCAGTTCAGCCATATCAGCCTGGGAGGTGTCGCAAGCCTAGTAAGGACTCTTGCAGACTCCTGGTGGTATTGCCGTAGTGAACTTGGGTAAGAAAGAGGAGAATTCCCTGGATTTCCAGCCAAAGACTCCCAATCTCGTCCCTCGTTTTCTGTGCTGGGCTATTAGAGTTGGGGGAGGACTGATGTGGGCACTTCCTCCTGGCCATCTGTGCCAGGTTACATCTGAAGTTAGCCCATCTCACCCAAAGCCAGTGGGGGCTGCTGCCTCCAGTGTTTGTTCAAATCCCAAGGTCTTTTTAGTCAGCAGATGGTGACTCCTCCCAAGTCTGGGTCCTTCCCTTCAGGGAAGCATGTCTCCTTCTGGGTCAGGGCGAGTCCAGAAATGCCATCCAGGATGTAAGACCTGGATTCAGGAGCTTCATGAGTCTGCTTGATACTTTACTTACTGGGGCTGAGCCAATACTCAAGTTGTAAAACAAAGTCCTCTAAACTTTTCTCCCTTTCCTTTCCAAGTGGAGGAAGACACTCCCTGAGCCACTCAGCCTGTAGCTGTAGGGAGAGAGTGACACAGACACTGGATTAGCTGCCACTGCTGGTGTATCACTGGGTCATGTGAGCCCTGCCTACTGGGTCTGAGCCAGTGCAGCCACGGAAACTATAGCCTATGCGGCCTGACAGCCATACAAATGTGCTGGAGGCCCCACGCTAATTTGGGTCTGCTGGTGAGGTGACTAGCCAGAACTCAAGCTTCAGGGCAGAGAATTTTCCTCTGGTCAGGCTAGTCTAAATACTCCTTCCATGGACCCAGGCAGACTTCTGCCCTGTGGTGCATTCCCCTGTGCCAGCACAGACCTGGGTTTCAGTGCAAAGTCCCATCATCACTTCACTCTCCCTCCCTTGAACACACAAATTCTCTTCATTCATGCTGGTGTGGCCCTGCCCAGATGGGGTGGGGTGACACAGGCAATGAAAGACTGTCTTCTCTGCCCTCCTTAGCGCCTCTATTCTTGATATAATATTAAAATTGGTAGTGTGGTCACTCACCTGATTTTCAATTCTTTTCTTTTGAAAACATTATTATTTTTTTATTGTTGGGGATTCATCGAGGGTACAAAGAACCAGGCTACAAATGCACTGATTGGAAGTCCCTCTTATAATTGCGCCCTGCCCCCAAAAGGTGTGTCACACACCATGAGCCCCTACCCCCTCCCTCCTCCCACTCTCCATTCCCCCATTCCCCCACCCATCACCATGTATTAGGTCATCAATTGAAGATGTTTGCTTGCTTGGATAGTTTGTTGAGTTTGAGGTTCATACAGAGCCATGGTCACTGGAGGTTTCACTTTGGCCGTCTTACATGTGATTTTAATTATAATTTCCTTTATGGTCCACTCCAGTATTTATCATTGAATATAAAATTCTTTATTTAAATTATTTACCTCCTTTTCTTCTTTACACTACAGTTGTGGCATTATATTGATTTTCTTCAAATTATGTATTTAGGTAGGCCTATGTATATTATGTATATATTTTATTTTTGTGTTTAAGGTGATATTACATTTGATAAAACCACTGTGAGAACAATTTATGTGCTCTCACAGAGTTTCCTAATATTCCTCTTCAGTGTATACATATAGCACTATTCCAACAATACTGTTTTCTTCTTCTGTTTTTGTTACTTTTGTATTTTTTATTATTGAAATGGCTTTTTTATTATAACTTTTTTATTAAATAATAACTTTGTACATTGATGAATTTATGGGGTTCAGTGTACTGATTTAATATACAATGTGAAATGCTTACATTAAACTGATTGACCGATCTATCACCTTACTTACTCATTTGTTGTAGTAGGACAGATGTGCTTTTCTTAATAGTTTTGAAATGTACCATTGCATTATGTACATTAGATGAAGTTCCCCCAAATGCCATCCCTCTTCCTGGCCTCCCCTCTCTCCTCACCTCTCTCACCTCCTCCCTCCTACTTTCAGGACCATAGTTATGTTTTATCATTCATATGAATGTGTAAGTGATTATATATTGATTTCATACTAGTATTGAATATATTGGATGCTTTTTTTTCCATTCTTAAGATATTTTACTAAGAAGAATATATTTCAGCTCCATTCAGGTAAACATGAAAGATATGAAGTCTCCATCTTTTTATGGCTGCATAGTATTCCATGGTGTACATATACTACAATTTGTTAATCCTTTCGTGGGTTGATAGGCACTTGCACTGTTTCCATTTCTTGGCAGTTATGAATTGGGCTGCAATAAACATTCGGGTGCAAATGTCTTTGTTGTAAAATGATTTTTGATCATCTGGGTATATATCTAGTAAAGCAATTCCAAGATCAAATGGTAGGTTTACTTTTAGTTCCTTGAGTATTTTCCAGACTTCTTTCCAAAGAGGCCATAGTAGCTTGCAGTCCCACCAGTAGTATAGAAGTGTTCCCTTCTCTCTGCATCCATGCAAAATCTGTAGTTTTGGGATTTTTGTGATATGGATTAATATTACTGGAGTTAGATGATATCTGAAAGTGGTTTTAACTTGCATTTCTATGATGATTAAAGATAATGAGCATTTTTTCCTTGTGTTTGTAGGCCATGCACCTGTCTTCATCAGAGAAGTTTCTGTTCAAGTCTCTTGTCCACATAGAAAAGGGGTTATTTGTTCTTTTCTTATTGATTAGTTTGAGTTCTCTGTGGGTTCTAGTTATCGGATTTTTGTCAGCAACATAACCAGCAAAAATCTTCCATTCTGAAAGTTGTCTGTTTGCTTTATTTACTGTGCTCTTGGCTGTGCAGAAGCTTTATTGTTTGATCCCAGTAATATATTTTTGGTGTTGGTTCAGTTGCTGGGGGGTCTTCCTCATAAAGTATTCTCCTAGGCTGATTTCCTCAATTGTTTTATCTGTACTCTATTCTAGTGTTTTTATAGTTTCATGTCTTAAGTTTAAATCTTTTACCAGTGAGAATCAATTTTTGTTAATGGTGAAAAGTGGGGGTCAAGTTTTAGTCTTCTACAGGTCGCCAGCCAGTTCACCCACCACCATTTGTTAAATAGTGAGTCTTTCCTCCACTAAATGTTTTTGATAGGTTTATCAAAGATCAAATGACAATAAGTAGCTGGGTTCATCTCTTGGTTCTCCATTTCTTCATAAATCTACCTCTTTGATTTTGTGCCAGTACCATCCTGTTTTGATCACTATAGATTTATAGTACAGCCTGAAGTCTGGTAATGTGATACCTCCTGATTTGCTTTTATTTCTGATAAATATCTTGGCTATTTGAGGGTTTTTTTCTGATTCAATGTAAAACAAAGCACTGTTTTTTCAAGCTCTTTGAAGTATGACAATTGTGCTTTAATAGGGATTGCATTAAATCTGTAGATTGCTTTGGGTAATATAAACTTTTTAACCATGTTAATTCTTTCCAGCCATGAGCATGGTATGTATGTTTTCCCATTTGTTAACATCTTCAACTATTTCTTTTCTCAGAGTTTCATAATTCTCTTTATAGAGGTCTTTCACGTCCTTTGTCAGGTAAATTCCCAGATATTGCATCTTCTTTGGCACTACCTTAAAAGGAATAGAGTCCTTGACTATATTTTCATCTTGACTATTATTAGCATATATAACAGCTACTTATTTGTAAGTATTGATTTTGTATCATGAGATGCTGCTCTATTCCATGATCACTTCTAAGAGTTTTGTAGTTGAGTCCCTATGATTTTCCACATATCAATTCATATCATCTGCAAAGAGTGAGAGTTTGATCTCCTCTGACTCCATTGATACTCTTGATCACCTTCTCTTGCCTGATTTGATGGCTAAGACTTCCATTACTATGTTGAATAGCAGTGGAGACAGTGGACATCCTTGTCTGGTTCCTGATCTGAGTGGAAATGTTTTTAATTTTACTCCATTCAATATGATATTGATTATAGGTTTGTTGTATATGGCCTCTATCAGTTTAAGAAAGGACCCTTCTAAGCCTATTTCTTAAGTGTTCTGATCATGAAAGGATGCTGGATGTTATCAAAAGCTTTTTCTGCATCAACTGAGAGAACCATATGGTCTTT
>CAUYRH010135496.1:0-11057 GCA_963574655.1 Perodicticus potto | reverse complement strand
GGTTCGAATCCAGCCTGGGCCTGCCAAACAATGACGGCTGCAACCAAAAAATGGCCGGGCGTTGTGGCGGGCGTCTGTAGTCCCAGCTACTTGGGAGGCAGAGGCAGGAGACTCACTTGAGCCCAGGAATTGGAGGTTGCTATGAGCTGTGATGCCACGGCACTCTGTCCAGGATGAGAGCTTGAGGCTCTGTCTCAAAAATAAATAAATAAAGTATGACTATGTTGCTTCAATAGGGATTGCATTATATCTGTAGATTGCTTTGGGTCATATGGACATTTATAAATGTTGATTCTTTCCAGCCATGAGCATGGTATGTTTTCCAATTTGTTAACATCTTCAGCTATTTCTTTTATCAGAGTTTCATAATTCTCCTTATAGAATTCTTTCACATCCTTTGTTAGGTAAATTCCCAGATATTTCATCCTTTTTGGCACTACTGTAAAAGGAATAGAGTCCTTGACTTTGCTTTCAGTTTGGCTATTATTAGCATATATAAAAGCTAATGAATGTAAGTGTTGATTTTGTATCCTGATATGCGGCTGTATTCCTTGATGACTTCTAAGAGTTTTGTAGTTGAGTCCCTGGGATTTTCCAGGTATGGGATCTTATCATCACAAAAGAGTGAGAGTTTGATCTCCCCTGACCCTTTTTGGATACTCTGGATCACCTTCTCTTGCCTGATTGCGATGGCTAAGACTTCCATTACTATGTTGAATAGCAGTGAAGACAATGGGCATCCTTGCCTAGTTCCCGATCTGACTGGAAATGTTTTCAATTTTACTCCATGCAATATCTTATGGGTTGTGGGTTTGCTGTAGATGTCATGTATCAGTTAAAGAAATGTTCCTTCTATGCCTTTTTTCTTAAGTGTTCTGATCATGAAAGGATGCTGGATATTATTAAAAGCTTTTTCTGCATCAATTGAGAGACTCATGTTCTTTGTTTTTTATGTGATGTATTATATTTATAGATTTGTGTATGATTTTTGTTTCTTTTTTTGTCTGTCTTTTTTGAGACAGGGTCTCAAGGTGTCACCCTGGGTAGACTACCATGGCATCACACCTCATGGCAACCTCCAACTCTTGAGCTTAAGCAATTCTCTAGCCTCAGCCTCCCAAGTAGCTGGGATTATAGGTGCCTGCCATAATACCTGGCTATTTTTTTGTTGTAGTTGTCATTATTGTTTGGCAGGCCCGGGCTGGATTTGAACCTGTCAGCTCAGGTGTATGTGGCTGGCACCCTAGCCACTGAGCTACAGGCATCGAGTCTAAATTTGTGTATATTGAACCAACTCTGTAACCCTGGAATAAAACCAACTTGATTATGGTGTATAATTTTTTTTGATGTGTTGTATTCTGTTTGTTAAAATCTTATTGAATATTTCCGGATTGATATTCATTTATGATATCAGTCTATAATTTTATTTCTTTGTTGGATCCTTTCCTGATTTGGGATCAGGGTGCTATTTGCTTCATAGAATGTGTTGGGAAGTATTTCTTCTTTTCCTATGCCTTTGAAAAGGTTGTATAATATAGGTACTAGTTCCTCTTTAAAGGTATGATAGAATTCGAGTATGAACTCATCTGTTCCCAGACTTTTCTTTCTTGGGAAATTTTGTATTGTTGATGATATTTCAATGATTGATATGAGTCTATTCAAGATTTCTAATTCTTTCTGGTGGAGTCAAGGAAGGTGACGATTTTACTTTTCTGTTTCTGTTTAGGTTGGTCAAAGCATTATCGCTTTTTTTGGGTGGGGGGCGGGACAGAGCCTCAAACTGTCACCCTAGATAGAGTGCTGTGGCATCACAGCTCACAGCAACCTCTAATTCCTGGGCTCAGGCGAGTCTCTTGCCTCTGCCTCCCAAGTAGCTGGGACTACAGGCGCCTGCCACAACACCCAGCCATTTTTTGGTTGCAGGCATCATTGTTTGGCGGGACCAGGCTGGGTTCGAACCCGTGAGCTCAGGTGTACGTGGCTGGCACCTTAGCCTGTTGAGCCACAGGTGCTGAGCTGATTATCGCTTTTAATCTTTTCAGAAACCTAACTTTTTGTTTCGTTGATCTTCTGAATGATTCTTTTGTTTTCAGTTTCATTTAATTCTCCCCTAATATTAGTTATTTCCTTTCTTTTGCTGGGTTTGGGGTTAGCATGTTCTTCCTTTTCCAGTTACTTGAGATGATCCAGTAAGTTGTTCACTTCCTCTCTTTCTGTCTTCTTGATGCAGGATCCAAATGAATGAATTTCCCTCTTAGGACTGCTTTTGCAGTATCCCACAGGTTTTGATAATTTGTCTTCATGATCATTTTGTTCCAAAAATTTGGTGATTTCCTTCATAATCTTATCTTTGACCCAGCTATCATTCAGCCTGAGATTTTAGTTCCCATGACTTTGTTTGAGTATGAAGATTTTTGTTGTTATTGATTTCAACTTTTATTCCATGTTGGTCCAAGCACATACAAGGATTAATTTGTATTCTTTTAAATTTGCTGAGGTTAGACTTGTGTCCTAAGATATATCAATTTGGCAGGATGATCCATGGGCTGATTAGAGGAATATATATTCAGTTTTATTAGGATGACATTTTTGTTTGTTTGTTTGTTTTGTTTTTTTGAGACAGAGCCTCAAGGTGTTGCCCTGGGTAGAGTGCTGTGGCATCACAGCTCACAGCAACCTCCAACTCCTGGGCTCAAGCGATTCTCTTGCCTCCAAGTAGCTGGGACTACAGGCGCCTGCCACAATGCCCAGCTATTTTTTGGTTGCAGCCATCATTGTTGTTTGGCAGGCCGGGCTGGATTCAAACCTGCCAGTTCAGGGGTATGTGGCTGGACTTTAGCCGCTTAAGCCACAGGCACCGAGCCAGATGACATGTTTTGTAGAGGTCTGTTAAGTCCATTTTTTCTAGGGTCAGAAAAAGTCTAATATTTCTTTGTTTAGTTTCTTCTTGGAGGATCTATCTAAAACTGTCTAAGGAGTGTTAAAATCTCCAACTATTATGGTGCAGGAAGATATCAAGTTGTTCACATCCATTAAGGTTTGCTTTATAAATTGAGGAGCATTCTGGTTGTGTTCATTAATGTTCATTATCGAAATCTCTTCATGCTGGGTGTTTCCCTTGACAAATATGTAGTGACTATCCTTATCTTTCTTTATTTTTGTTGGTTTAAAGCCAATTGCATGTGCAAATAAAATTGCAACCCCTGCTTCTTTCTGATTCCCACTTGCCCGTATTATAGATATCCATCTCTTCATGCTGAGTCTGTTTTTATCCCTTAAGGTAAGATGAGATTCTATCTGGTCTGAGTTTATGTATCCAGTGAGCCAACCTCTGCCTCTTTAGAGGACAATTTAAACCATTCACATTAATTGAGAGAATTGATAAGCCTGGTAGTGTTTTGGGTGTCATGTTTTTCACCACTGTGAAAGTTGGGTTTTGTTTAAAAATTTCTGAGTGAGTTTACTTTGGTGGTAGAGCCTTGTGCTGGTCCTTGTTGAGGATGGGTCTGAGAATATCCTGGAGAGCTGGTTTAGTTATGTCAAATTTCTTCAACATGTGTATGTCAGTAAAGTATTTGATTTCTCCATCCCAGATGAAAACTCAGTTTAGCTGGACACAGCATCCTAAGCTGAAAGTTATTTTGTTTTAGGAGATTGAAGGTCAATGACCATCCTCTTCTGGCTTGAAGTGTTTCGACTGAGAGATCTGAAGTCATTCTGATATGTCTCCCCTTGTGGGTGATGCTTTTCTTTTTTTTTTTTTTGAGACAGAGCCTCAAGCTGTCACCTGGATAGAGTGCCGTGGCATCGCAGCTCACAGCAACCTCCAATTCCTGGGCTCAAGCGAGTCTCTTGCCTCCGCCTCCCCAAGTAGCTGGGACTACAGGCACCCGCCACAATGCCTGGCCATTTTTTGGTTGCAGCCTTCATTGTTGTTTGGCAGGCCGGGGCTGGATTCGAACCTGCCAGCTCAGGTGTACGTGGCTGGCGCCTTAGCCAGTTGAGCCACAGGTGCCGGAGCTGGTGATGCTTTTCTTACATCTGACTGTTTGCAGAATTTTCTCCTTCATCTTAACTGTGGCAAAGTTAATCACAGTGTGTCTAGGAGATGCTTTATTTGGATTAAATCTTGCTGGGTTTGTAAAACTGTCTACTGTCTGAACTTCTGTATCTCTTGCAATGCTTGGGAAATTCTCCTCCTTAAACTCTTGGAGTAGAGCTTCTGTACATTTAGTACCATCCTCTTCTCCTTTAGGAATTCCTATAAGATGAAACTTTGATCTTTTGGAGTTCTCCCACAACTCTCTGAGGGTATGATCCATTTTTGCTCTCCATTTGTCTGCCTCTTTGAGCATTTGGAAATGTTCAAAAGGTTTATCTTCAATTTGAGAGATCCTTTCTTCTGCCCAGTGAACTGTATTACTGAGGGATTCTACTGTACTTTGGAGCTCCTCAAATAACTTTTTCATTTCCTTCAGCTCTGCTATTTCTTTTCTCATTGTATCCATACCTTTGGTGACTTTGTCTTTGAATTCATTAATTTCTTGAGACAACTTTAGAACTACACTTTGGATTTCAATTTCTAAGTTTTCTGCCATTCTATTCATCTTATTTACTATCCCTATTCTGAATTCTATTTGTGACATTTCAGCCATTTGTCTATGTATGGCATCTTCAATTGTATCTCTTCTGTCATTCCTTGGGGAAGGGGGGCGTTGATCTACTCCAGTTATTCATGTTTCCAGAGTTCTTCAGTTGGTTCTGTGACATGTTTTTTCCCCCACTGTTCGGTTATTAGAACTGGTAGGGTGAAATGGAATTGGGATTTCCAGGTAGTAGAGATACTCAGCCCCTTACCAAAGCACTAGGCTTTGTAATTGTGGCTTATCCCTTACAACTTTACAAAGGCCACTTTCAGAGACTCTGGAGACCTACTTGGTGAGATAGCGCAAGCTAACTTTTTTTTGATATCAGCCAACCTCTACCCTATCCTAAGAAGCCATGGTATTGTGTTTAAATCACAGCTGCAGTGCCTCACCCCAACCCTTCAGTTCTTTTCTGCTACAGAACTAACTTCACAGGTCAATCTCAGAGCATCCCTGGGTGGATAGCCCCATAGGTGAGTTTTAATCAAATTGTCTCAGGCAGTACTGTCCCTGCTCAATAGAGAGATCCAAGGGGGTCCAACAGCACAATTGTAGCCAGAGGTCCACACCCCACTTGGCAATCCACAATGGCAAGTCTCTGCTCCCCAGCCCAGTTGGAGTGAGGGGACCACACCCCTGACCCCAGGTCTCACTCCACACTGGGAGGCTTGCTGGCTCTGTAGGACTCAGAAGACTACACCTCTACTCTCAGGTCTCAGTCCACAGCCAGGAAGCCTCTGCTCACTGGCCCAGGTGTGGCCGGGGACCAGCCCTGCCCACCGAACTCAGTCCACACCAAGCAACCACTGTCCCGCTTGTGGGCACCATCAGAGCCGATAGCTCTGGACCCCCTCCTGCCAGACACAACCTGAAGTGAGGGTCAGCACCACCACTGGCCAGGCAAAGTCATCACTGGGGAGACTGCTCCTCCTCCCTCCAAGTGTCCCTTTCTTCCTATGCCCTCTTTCTTCCCCAGTAGTCACAGATTCTGTCTTGTTCAGCAGTCCACAGTATGCCCAGATCTCTCAGGAAAAGACCACTTTGCGCTCTGCAGGGGGCAGAACTTCAGACTGCCATGTGAGGGAGAGAGAGTGAACTGGGAGTTTGGAATTGTGGAGGAAAACATTTATTCAATTTTATGCCTGGTGGGGTAGTGTCTAGGTTCATAAGTGGGATCTCCCTGGAAAGAGAGACCAGTGTTCAGCAGCTCTCTCCAGTGAGTTTGATGAGACATCTTTTTTTTTTTTTTTTTGAGACAGAGCCTCAAGCTGTCCCCCTGGGTAGAGTGCCGTGGCATTACAGCTCACAGCAACCTCCAATTCCTGGGCTCAAGCGAGTCTCCTGCCTCTGCCTCCCAAGTAGCTGGGACCACAGGCACCCACCACAACACCCAGCTATTTTTTTGTTGCAGCCATCATTGTTGTTTGGCTGGCCCAGGCTGGATTCAAACCCTCTAGCTCAGGTGTATGTGGCTGGCACCTTAGCCGCTTGAGCCACAGGCACTGAGCCAAATGAGACATCTTTTGTTCCCTGCAAGAGGCCTCCCATTTGAGGGGTGGAAATCTCCTATCCTCTAGTCCATAGGCTTTGTACCTGTAATTTCTTTTCCTGAATGCTCTTCCTTGGAGTCACAGCTTGCTGAACATCTTTTTGGCTCGACTCCCCACATTTGGCTTCATAGAGTCCAATTCTGTCCAGTTTTTCTCCCTCTAGTTAGGAGCCTCTGCCAAGGGTTGCTACTATTCAGCCATCTACCCAGAATTCCCATTGGAGAATTCTTTGTTGTTGTTGAGACAGAGTCTCACCGTATACCCTGAGCAGAGTGCAATGGTGTCATAGCTCACTGCAACCTCAGACTTTGGCTGTGGGCATCCTGCTGCCTCAGCCTCCAAAAGCCACTGGGATTACAGGCACTCACTGTGGTTCCTGGCTGGGGTTTTTTTTGTTTGTTTGTTTGTTTGTTTCATTTTTTAGGAGTTGGGGAGTCACTCTCGTTCAGGCAAGTCTTGAACTCCTGAGCTCAAGCAATTCTTCCCTTCTCAGCCTCCCACAGTGCTGTAATTACAGGCGTGAGCCACTACACATAGCTCCCATTGGAGAATTCTTGTTGGAGAGAAACCTTATAAATGTAATGGATGTGGAAAACTTTTCAGTCCAAACTCATGCTTAGCACATCATCATAGTGTTCATACTGGACAAAAGCCTTAGAAATTAACGAGTGTGGCCAAACCTTCAGTGTACTGCATACTAGAGAAACCTTTCAAATATAATAAATAGAATATGGCAAAGTTTTCAGTGACAATTCCTACCTTGAACATCATCACAGATTTCTGGAGAAACAAATTTTTTTCTTTCTTTTTTTTTATTGTTGGGGATTCATCAAGGATACACAGAACCAGGTTACATTGATTGCTTTTGTTATGGGAGCAAGACACAAATATAAGAGGGTCCTTATCTAACAGAAACATCTTGTTAATAGGACAATGTGATTAATGTACCAGGGTATTTCTCAGAATTAAAGCCTTGGAGGGCATTAAGTGTTGTGCCTAAATCGCAGGATCCCCCCCTATAAATCACCCATTCCGATGCAAAAGCAAGAGGCAATTTTATTAGCTAGCCAAGGCTCTCTGTCCCTGACACAGCAGGATAGCAGAGAGCCACACCCACAGAGGGGAGAACAGTTTTAAGGATATAGAAAGGAACAAAGGGAGGGAGTGTTGGGTGCGAACTGCTGGGGAGAGCTGATAGGGTGCATAAGGGTCTGGTCAATGTCTGTTCTGGATTAATTGGCCTGGGGAAATATTTACTACCAGGATGACCGAGGTTAGGCACCCTTATTGCTTGGGGCGGACATACTGGAGCCAGGGGTTGGGGGGGGGGGGAGGAAGCAGACTGCCTATCACCTTTGGTATTTGGCTATAAATTGACTCTTTGGTATGCAGCCATAAATTAACCTTTGATGTACAGCTGCAAATCAAGGCTGTGGGACAAGGTAGAATTAGTGAAAGGCTGTGGAACAAAATGAGTTAGTTTTAACAAAATGGAGTCAGCTTGGTTCTTTCATAAGTAATTTACACTTTCCAAGTATGAGGAATGCAGCAAAGTCTTTAGTTGTCATATAAAGATTATCCATCAGTTAATCCATGGAAGAGGGCAACCTTGGAAACATATTGAATGGGAAACATCAGGGCCTAAGTTTGACATTTGAAATTTTTGAACATTCCTTTCTGGAGTCAAACCTAAGACCTGAGCACAACAAATTGTTTATTGTCCGTTCACGTCTCAAAACACATAAAATAACCTGTACAGGAGAGATAGAATTCAAATCTAATGCACATGGCAAGGTCTTCCACCACAATTCACACCTTATATATCATGAGAGAATTCCTACTTGAGAGAAACCTTACAAATACAATGAGGGATTTAAACCCTTCATTATGAGTTCAAATGTGAATTGACAGGAAGTTCATAGTAAAGAGCATTCATGTAATTGTATGTAGCAGAGACATTATCCTGGCCTCAAACACACTGGGCCTCAAGAAATTTATCTCTGGTGAAACCACACAAGTACATGGTGTGTGGTTAGGCTTTTGAAAGGCATTGAGCATCACAGTGATCATACTGGAGAGCACCCCTACAAGCATAATGACTGCATCAAGCCGTTTAGTCATGACAGGTTCATACCAGATACAAAGGAAGACAAATGTAGTGAATCTAGAAAGTTTGCTAATGTAATGTGCATCCTTAGGATTCATTAAAGAGTTTTAGGGTCAAGAACACACATGCAATGATATGGTAAACTAACTAATTCTCACAATTTACATTCCACATTGGAGAGCTGATACAAAGAATACAGAAGTCTCTAATTCTCCAGCATAATAATCACAAATTGAAATATGTTAAGAGCATGCCATGCTCGGCTGGGGGCTCATGCCTATAATCCTCACATTCTGGGAGGCTGAGACCAGTGGATTGCTCGAGCTCAGGATTTCCACACTAGCTTGAGCAAAAGAGAGTCCACCTCTAAAAATAGCTTGGCGTTGTGACAGGTGCCTGCCATCCCAAGGTGTGTAGTCAGACACATCACCATGGGCGAGTCTTTCATTGTGTACATTAAGTCTGGGATTGTAGTCCACCAGCTCTCCCAGATCCAATGACCCAAGTTCCCTACAGTCCTTACAATCTCACACATCCTCCCTTCACCCTGCGTGAACTCATGTCGCCAGGGCCTTCTGGGGTCATGTACCCTTTAGTTGAAATGGCTCAGAGATTGGTCTCGTCCCTGTCTATGTCATGTACACACTTCCTGACGCCCTGTTTCCTTGATTGAAACTCTTTACTGACTTCTCAGCCTTCTTATCATTTATAGTCCTCACCTGCCAAGTGGATTCAGGAGAGCGAATTCAGGATTTTTCTCCCCCCATGCAACGGGCTTGTCACCTCTGGAGGGCAGCATCACATCCCCAGTCAGGGACGAGCTGCCTCTTCTCCGGGGTTCTGGGATTCCTCTGACCCTACCCGCTCATAATCCCATCAGCACCTTGTCCTCCTGGTTTTGGGCCTTTCTGCTGTCCAGGCTTACCCCCTCAAGACTACCACATCACCTGACCTGGCACAATATGGGAGGAGATGCCACTTTGACGTGCCCCTTGACCCTTAATCTTCCTTCCCAAATGCCACCTCACTGGAAAATGTGCTGGCCCAGAGACTCATCTTATCCCATCTCTGTCATTGAAACATTGAGGAGAACAGAAAAATGAGAGAGACCCAAAGCAGAGGGCAGAGGATGGGCAGGCATATGGTAAGACACCATAGGAGTGAAAGAAGCTGAAGACGTAGGAGAAGGAAGTAACTAGAGAAATACACAGAAGAGCTCCATGTCCAAGGAGGTGAAGGGCAGGAAAATAGGGAGCAGGGCAGCAAAGGGGAGGCTCCTCAGACTGACAGTGAGGAAGAAGAGGAGGGATTTGGAGCCAGGACAGAGCCGGAGGGGGCACCTGGTGAAAAGGAGAGCAGAGGCAAAACCACAACAGGAAAGAAGCCTAGACCAGGGGGGCAGGGGTTGCCTGAGAGTGGGGACGGTGGTGTCTTTAGGAAGAGGGAATTTAACCGGGAATGGAAGGAAATAGACACAGGGAAGAAAGAGGCAGAAATACATGAGATCGGGGACAATTGGAGAGAAAGAGTCCCAGCAGGTGAAACAAGTTTCCAGAAAAGAGCTAATCAGGTGTCAGAGAAGGAATTAAGAGGAAAAAGAGCAGGAGAGGTGGGGCACAAAATGAGGGGCAGAATCCCCAGAGGAAACATGGAAAAGAGAAAAAAGAGCAAGAGAGAGAAGAAGAGTGAGAGGTATATGGGGAATAAGAGGGGGAAACAAGGAAAAGACAGAGGGGACCCTGAGCCCAGATGGTGGCCAGTTGATTAGGGAAGGATGATTACATTACCATATATTGATTTCTGCCTTTGTAATTTCATAAATTTAAAATTTGTTTACATCATACAGATGAGAATGAAAATTGCAACACTTCTGTCTGTACTGCTGGTACACTGGTGTCAGAGGCCAGCTTCCATTTGCAATCCTTGTTCATCTAGAGCCTTATTCAGTCCTGGGTCTCTTCAGGTTGGTTGTGGGGAGTGTATAAGTTGGGAGGAGAAACCACACTGTTTTTTTCCCTTCTTGTCACAGAGGATGAAACTGTGAACACTCAACACAAATACAAATACTTCACCTGTGGTCACCAAGTACAGTCATTGGGAATTGCTGCCCATTCTCCATCAGATGTAATTGGTGTCCTGTAGTTTAGCTGAGTCCTGACACTACCTGGAGTCAGCATCTGGTCCCACAGGGTTAGTGTTCAGTTCTGTAAGACTGGCCACACTTCAGATGCCAGTCACAAGTCCCAGGTTGAAGTTCAGACCCACCGGCTATAAATGGGGGATTCCCATTGCCCCTTCTCAGTCTGTATTAATTGCCCAGAGCAGTTCACAGAAATTAGGAAAGCATTCACTGAGGTTTACTCATTTGCTATAATGAATATTATAAAAGATACAGAAGAGCTGGATGGAATGTTTGTTCTAGAAGATGAATCAAACACGGAGGGACTGGTAACCCTGACGTTTAGCTGGTCAGTCAGAAGCACAGGTGGCAGGTCATACTCAGTGCTGAGAGGGAAAGGGGCACAGTCTCATGCAGCTGAGCCCCTGCCCTGTGTGATCAGACACTGTCTCCTCAAGATAGCGTGAGAATTAAGGGAAAGTTTAGGATTCCCATGTGGGAGTGTCTGGGAACTGGTCACTGTGGGGAAAACCACACATTTCAGTGACCAGAGTGAACTATTCCGTGCTGTGACAGTGGTAAGGACAGTTTGGTTTTTTTCCTCTCTCAAACAGTAATGGAAAAAATCATCCCCA
>CAUYRH010135495.1:0-100913 GCA_963574655.1 Perodicticus potto | reverse complement strand
CAGGCGCCCGCCACAACGCCCGGCCATTTTTTGGTTGCAGCCGTCATTGTTGTTTGGCGGGCCCAGGCTGGATTCGAACCCGCCAGCTCAGGTGTACGTGGCTGGCGCCTTAGCCCGCTGAGCCACAGGCGCCGAGCCGATGTGCTAGATTTCTAATTAAGTTCAGTCTAGCATCAAATAGTGGATCTGGCACTGGACTGGATCTGGCACCAGACTGTCTGGGTTCAAATCGCAGCTTCACTGCTTTTTAGCCATGTGAACTTTGAGCAAGTTGTTTTAACCTCCTTAAGTCTCAGTTTCCACATATGTAAAAGTGGTGATTAATAGGCTGGGCATGGTGGCTCACACCTGTAATCCTAGCACTCTAGGAGGCTGAAGTGGGTGGATTGCCTGAGCTCACAGGTTCGAGACCAGCCTGAGTCAGAGTGAGACCTTGTCTCTAAAAATAGCCAGGCATTGTGGAGGGTTCTGGTAGCCCCAGCTACATGGGAGGCTGAGGCAAAAGAATCTCTTGAGCCCAAGAGTTTGAGGCTGCTGTGAGCTATGACACCACGGCACTCTACCGAGGGTAACAAAGTGAGACTCTGTCTCCAAAAAAAAAAAAAAATGGTGATTAATAATAAAAGCTCTTGCCTAACACTGCAAAGATCCAAGTATGTATCATGAGTAAAAGGCACAGCATAGTACCTGGCCTAGAGTAAGCACCCAATATTTACTGGTAGCTATTTAGTTTTAATTATCATTAACCATATGTTTTGGAAAATACATGAGCATATGGCTGTTTTAACATCTTTCTATGAAATTTGAGAAATCTAATCAGTATTCCTGCCCAGATGGAAAGTCACTGTACCTCTCTGCATGGAGGTAGGCTGATAAGCATAAATATTAAGCAAACGTTAGTAATTAGATACGATCAGTTTAAAAGATATTTATTTATACACTGTTCCAGACAGGACTTAAAGTGACTTACAAAGATAAATAAAATATAACAAAATAGCATAAATTTAAAAAATAGAATCAAAAAGAAGGAAAACAAGAATGGAGACAAAATGGTGGAGTCAGAATCAAGGTTCCAAAACCAAAGGGCAACTGAGGCTTCCCAGTGGTCAGCTGAGGTCGAGATTGCGCACTGGCCTATCCACGGTGCCTGTCTATGCCTCACATAACATGCCCCAGGGCCTGCCTCACCAAGTCCATTCTCAAAAGTTTTATGATAGCAAAGCTGAAGTTCATTTTTCCCTAACAACCAGAGTTTATAACTACCTCTCAATTTTACAACATTCTATTTGCACTAAGGTTTTGGCTCCCTACAATCCTATTCAAAATACATTCTACAAAAGTGGGATTTTGCAAACGCTGAGACATTTTATAGTTTCAGCTCCTTATATCCACCGACTGGTAAAGATAAAAATGATGATGATGATAACAATAGGTAACGTTTTTTTTTTTTTTTTTTGAGACAGAATCTCACTATGTCACCCCTGGCAGAGTGCCATGGCATCACAGCTCACAGCAACCTCCAACACCTGGGCTTAAGCAATTCTCCTGACCCAGCCTCCCAAATAGCTGAGACTATAGGCGGCCGCCACAACACCCGGCCACTTTCCTTGCTGCAGCTGTCATTGTTGTCTAACTGGCCCAGGCCATATTCGAACCCGCCAGCCTGGGTGTATGTGGCTGGCTCCAGAACCACTGTGCCACGGGTGCTGAGCCAATAGCTAACACTTCTATAATCAGGAGGCTTTTAAATCACTTTACATACATAGAGTTCCTTAGTTCTCACAATGGCACCATGAGGTAAGTACTATATTATTATGTCCATTTTACAAAAGTGAGGCACAAATTGAGTCAACAACTTGCCCAAGGTCACACAGTCTATGAGAGTCTGGTTTGGGACCCAGTCAGTCTAATTCCAGAGTCTAAGCTGTTAACCATTATGTTATACTGTCTTTTCATATTCTGGCAGTATTGCTCTACATGGCAACATTTGGAAAGAGAATATCTTACCCTTAGGAACTTGAGGTGGTGTTTTGAAAAAGTCCTTAGCTAATAACAGATCAATGTTTGAGAAGCCCTCAGTTTGGCTTACTTTCCCAGTCGCCTGACCTCCCCCAGGAGATAAGATGTAACAGGCTGAAAGCAACTCTACATGCAGGAAAGAACTCATTCTCCTCAGCCAGGACATCCATTCTAAAGGATGGCAGGAGCATAATGGCCACTGGAAGTAACTAAAATGTAATCTCTTTTGTTAGCTCTTAGAACCATATGTGGGGACAATTTCCTTTAGATGGTATCTACATAGATACTTTTCAATACCATCAAATTTTGTTTATAAATGACTTGAAGAAATTGTCACTTAAAATAATATACTTCTGGGCGGTGCCTATGGCTCAAAGGAGTAGGGCGCCAGCCCTATATGCCAGAGGTGGCGGGTTCAAACCCAGCCCCGGCCAAAAACCACACAAAAAATAAATAAATAAAAAATGAAAAATAATATACTTCTCCAAAGTAAGTCCCAGGGGGTAGCTGGATATCATAATACTATATATATATTTCTCCATCAGAGTAGTTGTTTGGAATACATAAAAATTTGGTCTTATTTTCATAATTTCACATTTTTCCCCCTGCTTTTCAGCAACTCTAGAAAGTGCCTTAAACCTACCACCAATCCTAGAAGGCAGCTCTCCATAAATGTGTTACACAGAAGAAAGTATAAAATATCATAAAAACAAGACTATATGTCTAAACACCCCACCTGGTAACAAAGGAAATGCATATATTCAGACAAATCCCATTTAGCGTTCCAGCTTTCTAAACCTACACTTGAAGTTTCCTCTCACATGAGCCAGGCAGGCTCACAAGAGCCCCATAAGGTTGATGGGTAAAGGATGGCCAGTTCACCTTCTCTACCAAACTCCCTTTCTTTAATAGCCCAAGAACTTAAGAAGATCTAAAATCCCCAACCAAGATAGAATGTTTTAAAATCCAGTTCATTCATATGAATAATTTTTTCAAAAATCTGGTGAGAGCAGACACATTGTTATTTTTCAATAAGCCTCATCACAGGTAGAACACCATCATCTTTCTTTAGTCAACAAGCTTTGATAAAGCAGCACCCCTTCAGGGAAGACCCTCTTCTCCTGTCAGGGTCACAGATGGTAAGGATTTCTAAACTGAACTCTAACCGGAATCTGATTCTTTCTTGCAGGCCACGTCATCTAAAAATCACCCACACGGTCCCCTTAAATGAGAAATCATGATGGTTTATGACTAATCCAGCCTACATTCACACATAACTGTGATTTCATGCATTTGGTTTCTTTTTAATTTTAGGGATGCTGTGATCTAGCTAGGGCCACAGAAACCTTAAAACAATCACATAACCTGTAGTTGAACTTAAATTCAACTGCATATGTGCCAGATAATTTTAAAGTGCTATTTAAGGCTAGATGTTAAATGCTAATTTCTCTCACATAAAATACGAATAAATATACACATACGCATATGTACACAAAATAAAAAATACAAATAATATCAAATACTCATAAAATATTAACTTACTGCAAGCCCTCTTTCCCTCCTAAACTGCTTAACCGTAATTACTTTACACATTACAACAAATCCCTAGAGATTAGTACGTATATTGTCAACATCTATCAACATCTGGTCTACAGCTACAAGCAATGTGCTAATATTTTTAAAAACTATAAAAAATTAAAACCACTAAAATGTTCAAATTAGATTAGTATATATCTGTTTATCTTTAATACTGACATAGTACATAAAAGTACCCTAAAAAGTTACAAGAAGGGCACAGGTATGACTTTTCATAATTCAGCTAATATAATTTAAGAAAAGGCAAGGTACTCAAAATGTCTAGATGGACCTTCTTAGCCCATCAAATATGTAAATATTTGATCCTGGTATTATCATTAGTTCTACCAGGACTATACATGTACAACATTGGATAAGGATGCTCTTTTATTTTATAAAAATGAAATTCTCCCCCACTAGATTGTAAGATGAATGAGAGAAGGGAATTTTTTTTGTTCATTTCTGTACATTCAGTGCCTAGAGCACTACCTGGCCCATAATATGCATACAGTAAATACTTGTGAATTGAATGAGCTGGCATCAAGAATACCCTACATTGTATTCAGCCACACCCAAGGCCTTTAGTATGAATGACTCAATACTTCCCTCTGACTATAATCCTCTGTCCCTCTAGTCTATTCACTCAATGAGCTCCCCCAGACTCACACCTATTCTCAGACATCTTGAGGAGGCAGTCTTTCATAGATCCTTCTATTTTCACCTTATCAGCTCCTTCCTATCGTCACTTCCCCTCCTAGATAGGTTAGATTGTATTGCTTCAATATCCTCAATAACCCATGATGTCATTGCAAAAATCTGATAAAAACATAATCCTTCTGAGCCCAACTGTTGTATTTTAAGCCTACATGGGGACTCTTGAGATCTGCAGGAGAAAAAAATCATAGTCTGGTAGATTATTACCCATATGAATTCTTGGTCACCAAGCTCACCGCAACACTGCCTGGCACTGCAACTATGCTTCCCTAACCTGCTCTCCTGTTGTCCACAATAACTATTTCAAACCTTCCTCAGGCACCTTCAATATCTAACCCAAACCTTGTCCCATCTCCACCCCTGCTCTAAGAGGCTGGCCTTTTCTTGGTTTTTTTGTTTGTTTGTTTTTTGAGACAGAGTGTCACTTGATTACCCTCAGTAGAGAGCTGTAGCATCATTACTTATAGCAACCTCAAACTCTTGGGTTTAAGTGATCCTGTCTCAGCCTCCTGAGTAGATGGTACTACAGGCACCCACCACACTTGTCTATTTTTTTAGAGATGGGGTATCACTCTGGCTCAGGCTGGGCTCGAACAGCTGAGCTCAAGCAATCCACCTGCCTCAGCCTCCCAAAGTGGGAGGATTACAGATGTAAGCTACTGCATCCAGCCTCTTGGCCTTACCTTTTATATCACAGAGAAACATAAATGCCATCAGACACATTCCTATTGCAAAATCTATAAACCTATTTTCATCTATACTTATTCAGGATAATCCGCTCATTCTGGATCCCCTCCCATCTGGCATAAGGACTTTGCCCTGTAAAACCTCTTTTCTATCAATTATCCCTTCCTTCCTATCAGCCTTCAAAGATACTAAGTCCCTGGGAGGGATAGAAGGGGAGGGGGAGGTCAGATCGAGGGAGGGTGAATGGTGGGATCACACCTATGATGCATAATGCAAGGGTACATGTCGGATCTATTAGTATAGAGTATAAATGTCTTAACAAAATAATTAAGTAAATGAGATGAGGTATATATTAACCAGTGTGATGTAAGCGTTCCTAATTCTATATGAAATCAGCACATTGTACCCCATAAATGCATTAATGTATACATGATCTATGTGTTTATGATTTAATAAAAAAATGAAATTATATTTTGGATGTCTGGTTAAATATAATATTAACATAATTAAAATATATTATTAAAATCACAAAAAAACAATACTAAGTCCCTCCTATATTAAAAACAAATTCCTAGGTTCTCAACCCCTCTCCTGATATCACACCTTTTCTGCTCTTCAGAGCCAAATTTCTCTGAGGAAATGTACCTATTCACTGACTTCACTTTCTTATCTCCCCAGTCAGTTCTCAACCCTCCATAGTTTTAGCTTTTCACCCTACAGTCCCTGAAAAGGTCACCAAAAATATCCTAAATCCAATGGATAGTTCTTCGTCTTTCTCTTCCTAGACTTCTCTCAATCTTTAGTACTACCAACCACTTTTTCATGGAGCCATTCCATTTTGAAACTTATCCTACAACATTCAAGTAAATTCACAAATACATTGGAAACAAAAAATATTAAATAATGTAAGCATCCATCAACAGGAAACTGAATAGTTACATTACAGTACGTACATATTATAGAATACTGTGTAGCTGTGAAAAGAAGGCAGTATGGCTGGGCCCAGTGGTTCACACCTATAATTGCAGCATTTAGGGAGGGCAAGGAAGGAGGACTGCTTTGAGGTCAGGACTTTGAGACCAGCCTAGTCAACAGAAGGAGACCCCTATCTCTACAAGAAAGAAAGAAACAAGGAAAGGAAGGGGAATTGCTTCTCGGCCTTTTGGCTAAGATCAAGTGTAGGAAAGGAAGGGGAAGGAGAAGAGAAGGGCAGGGAAGGAAAGGAAAGGGGAAATTAATTTTTAAAAAGAGGTACTTTAGTTTGATATATACTGATGACACTGAAAGCTTTCCACAATGTATTAAGTAAAAAAATATACTGCAAATCATATAGTTTTCATTTTTTACGTATAAATGCACACAGATTAGATTGATGAATGTAAATATTTTATATAGGCATGTAAAAATGTTTTGAAAGAAATACAAATTTAACATTTTTTTCCCTGGGGAATGGAATAAGCAGGAACAGAAGACTTATATGTTACTTTTTATTATGTCACATATTAAAAATATAGTCATATCCCTGAACACACCAACACTTCTAAACTAGGTAAGAAAGAAGCTCAAGGAGATCAAAAGGGGATGGCCATAGAGACTGGGGGAAAATATATTAGGGTTTCCAGAGCTAAGAGAGTAAAGAGAGAAGTGTAGCTAATTGTTTCAAACATGGAAAGAGGGATCTACTAAAAATAAGGAGAAGCAAGTATCCAACAGAGAATACGAACAATTCTTTTTTATTATTATTATTTAATCATAGCTGTGTACATTAGTGCAATCAAGGGGTACAAGGTGCTGGTTTCATATACCATCTGAACTATTTTCATCAAACTGATTAACATAGCCTTCATGGCATTTTCTTAGTTATTGTATGAAGACATTTGTATTCTGCATTTAGTAAGGTTCACCTGTATTAATTTTGAATTTGAAGTGATGTTGGGCCATGTGGGTGAAAAAATGTAAATGAGCCCTTGTCATCTACATGTGGTGCCAAAATTAGAGGAATGTCTTTGGAAATAGTCAGCCTAGAAGTGGTTCTCTAAATCTCCATCCATCAAGCTCTCACTCAAAGCCTCACCACTGTCACAGAACCCTAAGAATATTTTTAGTGGAGTGATCCTAATTTTTCTGATTCAATATTCCTTCATTTCAGAAATGTTTTTTGCCCCTTTTCTGACATATGGTCACCCAAATTCAAACATCTCTTCTTAACTTCATTCATTCAATGTACATTTTTTGAGAGTAGAATAAAAGCAAACCCTGTGCTGGTCACTGGGGATAATATAGTGTCCAGGATATATGTGGCTCTTCCCTCCTTAAGCTTCAGACTAACTGGGGAGTGAGTTGAGGATCAAATAACCATGAAAGAACTACAAGTTTGAGGGAGTAACCTGATAAACTATTTTGGGACCCTGGAGGCCTCCCAGAAGAAGGGGCAAGTACTTTGAGAGTGAGGAAGGGTTTATAGTTAGCCTCGTGCAGGAGGAAGGCCTTCTAAACAGTGACAAGGTCTGTGGAAAGGCTCTCAGGCGGAGAAAGAATGCAGCAAATTTGAAGAAAAGAAAGAATAGCTCAGGAACTGGAACAGAGAGAACAAAAAGGAGGGCAATAGTGCAATAGTGATGAGGAGGAAATGGAGGCTGGGGCAAATGATTTTAATTGAGCTCAACGAATCAGGGCCCTCTTCAGACCAGGTTAGATCACCTCCAGGCATGAGACCTACTTGCAGGTGACACACCCTAGCAGAGGGAAAGGAGAGAGGTAAGATGTCTCTTCTTATATTGCCCCAAATTTGAATCCTTGAAAATTCAACCTATTCTAATTTTTAACAGCTAGATTGAAGTATATCTGACATACAGTACTGCACAGCTAGTGAGTTGTAAAGTGTGTATTTACCTGTGAAACCAGCACTACAGCGAGTTTATGATAAATTCATTGTCATGGGAAGTTTCCTTGTCCCTTTGCGGTCGCCTTCTCCCCATCCCCTCATCCCCAGGCAGAAGTTGATCTGACATGCCTTGAAAAGCACCTGGCACATTAAATAAATATTTACCGAATTAAAGAAAAGTGAATGCATTTGGAGGAGTGGCTCTTGGTCTGATGTTTGATTGGTCGCTTCACCTTTTCTAGGTGTGCAGTGCTATTCAGAATCAGGACTTCACTGTGATTGAAGATTACTGCACTGGCCTCAAAGCCCTGCTTTATCTGAAAAGCATTGAGGAGCTCCAAGACTGGGATGGGCAGAGCCCAGCTACTGTGAGTCACCAGAAAGGGAAGCCAGTTCCACGTATTGCTGAACTCTTGGGAAAGGTAGGTGCCCACCTCTCCTGTGTTGTCCTTGAGAACTCGGCCTCGGTCACTTGCTATTTCAGATCTTATTTGCCTTCCCAGATTCCCACTAACGGAGGAAGCACAGTGCCTGTTGTGTGTGATTTCTGCAGTAGAATCACTCTGAAAGAGGCTTGATTACAGCTATATTATGGTCCTGCAAGTTACCTTTTTATGAAACCAATATAACACAAGGTCACATGAAAGAAAAGATTGACGTTTGTAGTGTAAAGTGCCTCTAAATTCTTGCTTACTGTGGTGATGACTGGCATTCTTTCCAGTGGGAGGCTGGAGATTTCTTTATTCTTTAACAAGCTCTGAAAATTATAACATTACCTTTCTATTTTCAAGACAATCAAATCTCTAGAGTCGTGAATAATATGATGAAGTTTTTAAAATGAAAATCTAATCAGTATCTTTTGTAACTGCTTCTGTTGTGTGGTTAAACCTGGGTTCCAAAGGTTATGTCCCAACTTTACCACTAACTGCTATTTTCCAAGAAATATACACTACATTTACATTTTATATAATACAGTGATTTTAGCAACTCTTTTCTAAAACAACATTCAGCATTTCGCCTTTGTATTTCCTTTGTATTATTCTAAATAGATAACCATTGTCAGAAGACATTTCTTGAGCCCTGAATGAAAGGAGGAAAAAATTATAATTCTTAGTCTTTTCAGCTTGTCACTACATCAATAATTAACTTAAAAAAAAGAGAGGTAGTATAAAAAAGATTCTTTAGGGAAGCATTTAATAATTCAAATGAATCTTAACTTGAAATAGGTCATATGAAAAAGAATGAACAACAAAAACCCTGGGTACTCTGCCTTGGATGACTGGGCTAGGGACTCAGAAAGAATAAGAGAAACATCATAAAACTGACTTATATTTGGCTAGCTTTAGTAGAAAATATCACTGTCCCTCTCCTAACACCCCCAAATAAAGACTTCTTGAAAAATAATGTGTATGATGGCAATGCCAGTAATGAAAAAGGAAAGGAGGGAATAAATAAAAATCTTACAATATGAGTTCCAGGAAAATTTCATGATGAATGACTCCATGAGTGGCAATCAAACAGAAAGGCTATGACATTAATATTTATAAAATTGTAATTAGCAATACAGTACCTAAGCGGCATTAGCAGTGTAACTAATCATATTATCATAAACTGAGTCTGCAGTATTTAGACAGTGAATGTTCTTGCCTTTATCAATGACTATCAATATCCTGAGGTTGTTTAGAAATTTTAAAAAATCTGCAAATGACTTTACATTCATTCACTGTAAATATCTCAAGGAAATGGTTTCTGACATGATAGTCTATGACCATCTATAAAACCACTATCTCAAGTTTGGGGGGTTGCCATGTAAGCTGAAATGTAAGTAGCCACATTGCTTGCACTGTAGTGTTTCATTTTTAAAGGACTTTCACACTCATTTCCAAACTTGCATATTCAAATAGAAGATGGAGGGCGGCACATGTGGCTCAGCTAGTAGGGCGCCGGCCCCATATACCAAGGGTGGCGGGTTCAAACCCAACCCTGGCTGAACTGCAAAACAAAAAAATAGCTGGGCATTGTGGCGGGCGCCTGTAGTCCCAGCTCTCGGGAAACTGAAGGAAGAGAATTGCCTAAGCCCAGGAGCTGGAGGTTGCTGTGAGCTGTGTGACGCCCCAGCACTCTACCGAGGGGGATAAAGTAAGACTCTGTCTCTACAAAAAAAAATAAATAGAAGCTGGATAATGATGAAGATCCTTGTGTTAATAACATAAATGACCATTGATTTGGCTAATACTGAATGTAGATTCAGACTTTATTTTGCTAAGCCCTGCCTTCATCAAAGTCATAGTATAATTTTCAGCATTATCTTTTGTTTCAAAAAACAAGATTTTGCCTCTGTGATTATATGAGTGGTTGGGTTTTCATCACTAAGTTGGGGAAGAAACAGATGGTCTGGGAGTAGATTTGTGTTTCTGGATTCTCCAGTGCAGGCCGACATGACTGAAACACTAGGCAAATATTCCCTTAAGATTAATATCTCTAGTAGTGAATTAAAGTTCTCTGGGTCCAGGGTACGGGTGGCTTCCAAACTGTTCTTTCCTAGAGTTGCTGGTGTGTGTGTGTGTGTGTGTGTGTGTTAGAAAACAACTCGTACCTCCCCTAACCGAGTCTATATAAGATGCTCTTGTCTTTTGTTTTCTCTCTCTCTCTACTTCTCTTCTCCTCCTTCTCTCCCCCTGTCCCCCCGTGCGTCTTCTCTCTCTCTCTCTTTCTCTCTCTCTCTCTCCCCCCTCCTCCTTAATGCTGCTCTGCAGCTTCCCCACCAATAAAGACCTTTCCTACAAAAAAAAAAAAAGAAAGAAAGAAAGAAAAAAAGAAAACAACTCGTAACTGTGTTCTCCTTAGCTGAAAAATAGTCTGCTGCCCGTTATAAGGTTTTCATATGACAGAAAAAAAATGAGAGAAGGTGTAGACCTTATTTAGAAAGACACTCCAAAAGCAGTTGTTTTCTTTGGAAAGGAAAATTTTGTGTGGAAAGTTCACTTTGTTCTTTACTTTATCCTTCACTGGTCGCTCAGGCTAGAATGAATTAAGGTGGTTAGGCAGAGGAAACCAATGGCAGTGCAGTGTTGGGCATGGAAGGAAACGTGAAACTTTGGTTTTGGAAACAAGGATTTGGACAAGTAAGTCATGTTATCTCTCAAGCAACCAAAATAGTATTTTCTTCTATGTTTACCTCAGTTATTCATGGATAAAACTTTTGGAGCAATGTTCTGTTAGGTGACTTTCAAAAGGCAGGAAGTTGGGTGTGTGGAGTCTTATGGTGCAAGTCATTTAAATCTGCACCAGCAAGAGGAGAGAAAATCCCTGGGAAGAGCCATCATCATCTTTGTCATGCCACAGAGAGTTGATCTCAAACTATGGGTGCTTCAGCACCACACAGCATGCTTGCCAGGGCCCACCTCATCGATGCTTATTCAGCAGGAGCATTGGGAATCTGCTTTTTAGGACCACAGTTCTGATGGACAGATCCAAACATCTGCCTTGCCAGAAGAATGGGAAAAAATAGCAATAGGAAAGTTAGAGATTAAGAAGTTAGCAATGAGCAGAATACAGGCTTCTCTGGATGGAGGAAGCTAGCAATAAATGATTATGAGCACAAGAGAAATTAATCAGAGAGCCAGAAAAGAGAGGGAGCCAGAGAAGCATCACCTTGGGTTGTGAACGGCCCAGTGCTAAAGATGCCCAGTGAGGCACCTGAGGACAGGAGAGCAGTTTATATGATGCTTTCTTACTTACTAGATAAGCAACTTGTGTGAGTTACTTAATCTCTCTAAACCTGTTTCTAAAACTGTACCATAAAAATAATTACAACGGAGTCGCACAGTCTCTCATTAACAATTCTCGAACCCAAAGAGTGCAGAAACCAAACCATTTCGCATAACTCCCCTGCAGAAAACCTGGCCTGGACTGATGTGAGGCTATTTATAATCTTTATTTATTCCTCTAAGAGAATAGTTAAATGATTTCCACAGAGAAACTAATATGTTTGGCTCCAGATGGCTACCCCATACCTTGCTGGGGCCAGAGGTGGGAGTGTCTGGTAATATTAGGTATTTGTACCATTTTACTTTTTCTAAGATCCAAAACACAATTTTGAATCGATACCTCTGGTTCCAGGGATTTAAAATAAGGGCTTATACAGAAAACCTAAGTGAAACTATAACTGCAAATATACCTGTATCCAGAAATTCTTTTATGGGGTTGGAGACAAAGTATATGCTTAGTGATATTAGAAAATAAAATATTAGTATTTTGCATTTTTTAGGTTTGGGAAATAAAAATTATGTTGAGATTACTTGCTTGAGAAATGGGAAAGAAATTAGATAGTCCAATATTTGAATACCACATTCTACAATTAGAAAAGCATAGAAGGAAATGTTTTCACTGGTCTGTGCTGGGAATGAGAGCAGGACTCTTAATAAGCAAGACTCTTGAAAGGAAAATGGCAGAGGCTAAAATTACTGATCAGTTGGAATCCACAAGCATTCTGCATGCTGTCCCCTACATCTGGAGTGGTCTTACAATGGCAAAGTATCACTTGCTCTGTAAGCTATTCCCCGCAAGCTATTAATTCTACACTAGAATTAATTTCTCTTTCTCTTTTTGAACCCCAGTTGCAAAAAATAACACAAGCATTTCAATTTTTATGTGTCTGCTTTTCTCATACTAGACAGTAAGCTTGTTTTTTTTTTAATTTTAGAATATTATGGGGGTACATATATTTTGGTTACAGAATGTGCTTTTGTACAGATTGAGCCAAAGTTGTAAGTGTGCCCTTCACCAACATGGTATGCATTGTACTTGTTAGGTGTGAATTTACCCTGCCTTACCTGCTTGATTTTTGTTGAGTTTTGCCTCTGTATGTACACGTAAGTGTTGATAGATTAATTCCAATTTAGTATTGAGTACATGTGGTATTTATTTTTCCATTCCTATGATACTTCACTTAGAAGAATGGTCTCCAGTCCCAATCCAGATTGTTAAAGAAGATACCAGATCACCATTTTTTTTTGAAGTTTTTGCAATTTTTGACCAGGGCTGGGTTTGAACTCACCACCTCCAGCATATGGGGCCGGCACCTCCCTCCTTTGAGCCACAGGCACTGCCCAGATCACCATTTTTTTTTAATGGCTGAATAATACTCCAAGGTATACATATACCACATTGTATTAAACCATTTATGTATTGGTGGGTACTTCAGTTGTTTTCACATTGTGAATTGTGTTAATGTAGACATTTGAGTGCAGGTATCTTTTTTTGTAAAATGTCAGCTATCTGGGTCCCACCCCAGGAGAAGGGTCCATTAAGACCTGTGAAATATAGAGTGAATAAATATCGACTGAAGAAATATAGAGTTAGACTGCACAGCGCCTATAGCTCAGTGGCTAGGGTGCCAGCCACATACACCAGAGCTGATGGGTTCAAATCCAGCCCCAGCCTGCCAAACAACAATGACAACTACAACCAAAAAATAGCCGGGCATTGTCGTGGGGGCCTGTAGTCCCAGCTACTTGGGAGGCTAAGGCAAGAGAATCACTTAAGTCCAAGAGTTGGAGGTTGCTGTGAGCTGTGACACCACAGCACTCTACTGAGGGTGACATAGTGAGACTCTGTCTCAAAAAAAAAAAAAAAAAGAAAAGAAAATGAAAAGAAATATAGACTTAGAAACAACAACAGTAAGGAAAGAGATATGAGACATAGAGTAGAATTAAAAGTGAGAGCTCAGGGGTCCATTACCCGTTTGTGGGCTTCTGGCAAGAGCCCAGAGTGTTTGCTCTACTCTGATTTTATTCAAGTCTATTTGCCTGGAGGGTAAGATGAGGGAGGGAACAAAGACACCCAGCAGTTTCTCTGATTGAGCATACCAGCTCCTATTATTATTATTAACCTAAGGGTAGCCTTCAGAAATCTGAAATCTGAGCCTTGTATTGGGAGAGCCTCCCGCTTGAGATCACACACACAGATTTCTAGGGAAGTGTTAAACTCCACTAGTTCTCTGTGGAGTAAAACGCCACTGGTGTTAATCTCCTCTGAGGAATTGGTGGGAGGGAGGCATTTTCCTCCCAACACCACCACAGAGGATCTTCCTCTGTGATAAGGGATATAAGCTCTTCTGCCCATATCTCAGGGCTCAAGCTACTCTCTTGATCTCTACTCTAGGCAAATGCAAATCTCTACAGTGCATATCTATTTTGCCTCTTTAATGGGCAGGAAACACCCTAGAAAAGAAATCTTTTCCTAGGACTCACCACAGTCTCTTCTATGGCCATTATTTTCCTTAGAGTCCTCACAGACCCAGCAGGGTGTTTGTAAGCTGTATCCCCAACAGGCTAGAATTTCAGAAAAGGCAAGAAGCTTGCTAGCAATGGCTAACTTAAATGTAAACTAGCAGATTTTTCTTTGTTGTGACTCACTCAGCTTACTTTTTAATTTTCCTCTTCTTCTGGGGGTGCTTTCCCTTGTCAGGAATGGGGTATTTGGTCCCCTTTCTCCCAGCAATCAGTAATATAATTTCTGGACCAAAAGGTAAGTCTACTTTTAGTTCTTCAGAGTATCTCAATACTACTTTCCATAGAGATTGTATTAGTTTGCATCCCTACCAATAATGTATAAGTGTTTCTTTCTCTCTGCATCCACAACAGCATCTGTTGCTTTGGGACTTTTTGATGAGAGCCATTCTCACTGAAGTTAGGTAATACCTCATTGTGGTTTTGACTGGCATCTTCCTGATGATTAGAGATATTGAGCAAGCTCATTTTCTTATCCATTTTTATATCCCAGTTCCTCAGACGTGTATTAATGCACAGCAAAAGCTTACTAAATGGCAATTGAATAAGTGAATAAATCATCATTGTAAAAAGATATTTTAGTAGGAACAGCAAGCATTAGTGGTCACTTGACTTATCAAGCCATTACTTTTTTTATCACATAAGAAATGGAAAGAATGTAAAAAAGAACCAAAAAAGAAATGAACTTTGAACTTAAAGTCACTTTTTGCATTTGAGTCTAGTTGAGTAAAATGAAATGGAAAGAAGCCAGAATAAAAGGAGTGAGGTAAGCAGGTAAGCAACCTCTGTCCTTTCTTCACTTGGCAATATGGGCAGGACTATAGGCTTCTTGAGGGCCTATGTCACACATTGTGTGTCAAGGCATAACACAATGCCTACCATGCAGAAGCTACAGCATGGTAGCTGAACTAGTCAATCAATCACTAATTTATTTTAAAATCTATCTTAAATACTAGTTCCCTTCTGAAGCCATCAATGACCCTCTTCCCTAACCTCCAGGAAAGTAAAATCAGAATCACTCCTTTTCTCTGTTTTCCTATAACCTATTGTTGTTTAACCAATATTGCAAGTATACACTATCTTTTACTTACATGTCTTCTTGTCCTCTGCTGTTGCTCATTATGAACATTTTGAAAGAAAGATAATGTCCTGGTTATACTTGAATTTTCAATAACCTAGCACAGTGCTACGTGGGTATAGAATTAAATTGGACAAATTTTCTTTGGTGTCCTTATATGGTAGGAGATAAGAAAGCCAATTTATAATTAAAATTCCATCTAGAGCCTTCCAGGAATAGCAGTCATTTTAGAAGAAAACAGGGAATGTGCCAAATTACTGTACTTTCAGTAAGTATTAAAACATGGTAAAATACATATCAGTTATATTAATAAATGAACATAATCTGTGCTTATTAAAAAGCTTTCATTAGGATAAAATCAGAAATGCTGCCATGTAGTTTATATAACAACTCTGAAAAGAAGACTTTATTTTTATGATACAAACAAAAAATGTATCCATGTCACCAGATGCATCATTCTCAGTTATTTAAAGCCAAAAAATAACAAAATTTCATAAAACTATTTCTATGTGGCAGGGTGATTTTATATGTTGAGGTCTACCTATTTGTTCATTACTGGCAAGTTATTCAACATAGAGAGCAAAGAAGTACATGGAAGGAATATATAATGTCAACAGCATGACCATTCAAAAGGCATAATAATAGCAATCTAACAAGAGGACAGTTGTATTTCTTATTTAAAATTTTAAAAGTTTTATATTTTCCATGCTATTTATTTTTCTAAGTTGAAATACATGTACACTTTATATTCTTTATAGATCCTGAGTATTAGGCCTTTGATGGATATACAATTTGCAAATATTTTCTTTTACTCTGTTGCTTATCTATTTATTCTTTTGATAATTTTAATTTAATTAAGTATGATTTATTTATTTTTGTTGTTGGTATATTTGCTTTTGTGTTCTTAGTCATAAATTCTTTGCCTAAGCCAGTTTTCTCAACATTCCTGATGCAGCAATGTATTTTCATTAAAAAAGGGTCGTGACCCATGGGTTAAGAACCTCTGGCCTAAGCCAATGTCTATAAACATTTTTTCTATGTTTTCTTCCAGAATTGTTATGGTTTCATGCTTTATATTTAAGTATGTCATCTATCGTGATTTTGATGAGAAATGGGGTCCAGTTTCACTCCTCTGCATGTGACTATCCAGTTTTCCCAGCATCAGCTATTGAATAGTGTATCCTTTCTTCAGTGTATGTTTTTGTTTACATTATCAGAGATCAATTGCTCATAGCTATGTTGTTTTATTTCTGAGTTCTCGATTCTCTTCCATTAGTCTATGTGTCTATTTTTACACTGGTACCATACTGTTTAGATTAATATAGCCTTTTAGTATAATTTCAAGTCAAACATATCATCCAGTTTAAAAAAAAAAATCCACCCCATCAAAATGTTGGCAAAAGAAATAAACAGAATTTTTTAAATAGTATAGACAATAGCCAATAAATGTGTGAGAAAATGTTCAATATCACTATCATCAGAGAAATGCAAATTAAATCCTCAAAGAATGCCACCTTACCCCATCATAATTAATGGTGATTCTTAAAAAGCCCCAAAACAATAGAATCTGGCATAGATTCAGAGACAAGGAAATACTTGTACACTGTTCATGGGACTGCAAAACAAGCAATTTATCAAAGAAGTAAAAGTAGACTTACTATTATATTTTGCAGTCCCACTATTGGCTAACTGCCCAAAGGAAATAAATAATTTTGTATAAAAAGAAAACAGACAAACCACTCGAATGTTTATCACAGCACAAAGAAGTGGAATCAACGGAAGTGCTCATCAATTCATGATTGAATAAAGAAGATGTGTTATATACATACTGCTGAGTACTACTCAATCACAGAAAAGAATCAAATAACATCTTTTGCATCCACTTTGGTGGAACTGGGGACCATTATCCTAAGTAAGGTATCTCAGGAATGCAAAAAGAAATACTACCTGCTCTCCCTAATAAGTGGGAGCCAACCAATGGGTGGATGCACACAAGCACATTGAGATGTAAAGGACATTGGAAACCAAGAATGTAGGAGAGTAGGAGGGTGTGAGAAATAATAGCTTCCCTTTGGGGTACAATGAACATTGTCCTGGTGACAGGCACACTGAGAGCCCTGACTTCAGCATTATGCAATGTATCCATATAACAAACATTCCTGTCTCCTTAGTATTTTAAAATTTTAAAAGGAAGACATATCATTTACATTGAGGAAAAAAAAAAAAACATTCTTAAATGAACCATTTGATCATTTGCAATGAATGCATATACCCATGAAGCCCTCACCTCTACCAAGATACAGCATGCTGTAAACACTTCAGAAGATTGCCTTGTGCACTTTCCCAGCCATCTTCTATTCCCCACTATTACCAGAAGCAAATACCATCTAGTTTCTATCACAATAGATGAATTTGTTCATGTTTTTTAACTTAGCATAAATGGAAGTTTATATGATATATGTTTTTTGTGTGTGGCTACTTTACTAAGCACAATGTTAGAGAGTTATTCATGTTGTGAGTGTATTTTTTTATTAAATCATAACTGTGTACATTTATGGGGTACAGTGTGCTGAATGTATTTTTTAATTGGTAAATAATATTCTGTTTTATAAATATACAACAATTTATTTTAATTATTTAGTTTGCCATTTTGGGTGTTACAAATATTTTGCTATAAACATTTTTAAATAACTGTTTGTGAACAACTATTTTTATTTCTCTTGCATAATACCTAGGAGTATAATTTCTCAGTCATAAGATGGATATATAAGTTTTACAAGAAGCTTCCAAATTTCTAAGGTGGTTTACCATTATACACTTCTACTAGCTTTGGGTGGGTCTGTGGCTCTTCCATATTCCAATTAAGATTCAATATTCTCAGTCTTTTTAATTTTGACCATTCCGGTACATGAGTATTTGTACATTATTGTAGTTTTAGTTTTCACCTCCCCAATAACTAGTCATGTTAAATATTTATTCATGTCTTTATTAGCTATACATCTTCCCCTGTGAAGTGTCTATTCAAATCTCTTGTCCATATTTATTTTTTCATCGAATTTCAGAAGTCCTTAATGTATTCTAGGTGTAAGTCTTCAGATTAGAAAAAGTGTATGTCAAAATCCAGCATCCATTCATTTTAATAACCTCCAGCAACTCACCAATAGAAGGAACTTCATCAGTCTTATAAAGAAAATCCACAAAAATTCTGTAGGTACCCTCATTATATTAAATGTTGAAAGGATAAATTATTTTCTATTAAGGTTAAGAGATGAGCAAGAACGTCAACTCTTTCTACTTCCATTCAATATTGCAATGGAAGTCCCAATCAGTGCAGTAAGAACATTTTAAAAACTGATATTTAGATTGGAAAGGAAGGACTTAAACTGTCTTTATTTGCAGATGGTAAAAGTGTGTACACAGAATACCCTAAACCACTTCTCAATACACTAATGAAACAAGTGAATTTAGAAAAGTTTCATGATATGAAAACAACATACAAAAATCATTTTATTTCTATATGAACACTGGAACAATAAAGAGTGGAAAATTAAATTTTAAAATGCCCTTTACAATAGCATCTAGACACTCTAAAATACTTTGGGACAAATTCAAATATATGCAGTATCCGCACCCTGAAAACTATAAAACAATAGAAGGAAAATTAGAGAAGACTGAAATCACCAGTGAAATATGTTAAGATGCCATTTCTTCCCAAATTGATCTGTATATACATCATGATTCCAATCAAAACCGCAGCGTGTGTTTTTATAAAGTTAGCACACTGATTCTAAAATTCACATTGGAATTCAAAGGACCTAGAATAGCCAAAACAATCTGGAAAAAAGAAGAACAAACTTAGAGGATTTGTACTGTCTGCCTTCAAGATTTTCTATAAATCTACAGTGGATCAAGCAAGTGTGTTTTGGTGACAGGATAGACAAATAGATCAATGGAATAGATGGAAGGTCCAGAAATAGACCCACACATACACACTCAATTGATTTTTGACAAAGATGAAAACACAATCCAATGTTGTCTTTTCAACAAATGATACTAGAATTAATGGACACCCATATTTAATTAAATGAACCTCATATGTACCTCACGCAGGACACAAAAGTAATTTTAAATATATCATATGCATAAAAGTAAAAGGAATGGCTATATTTTTTAAGAATAGTTTTAGGTTTACAGGGGAAAATTAAGCCGAAGACATATACCCTCTGCCACAAGACTGTAAATTTTTAAAAGAAAACTTAAAGAACTTCATGACCTTGAGGCAAGAAAACATGCATAAGAAAAATATGATGAATTATTCTTCATCACTATTAACTTCTGGTCATCAAAACATGCAGTTAAGGAACAAGGAAAACTCAAGTCACAGAATGGGAAAAAATACTGATTGACTTGTGTCACATGGAGAACTTTTGACCAGAATAAATGCATACAATACTTTCCAAATATGAACTGGAATACTTAGAAATAATTTAATTTTATCAATGATATATAGAAATATGGAATCTAACAATAAAAACCTGTATTGAGAACCTTCTAATAGCCTATTGCAGGTTACCCCCATCCATCTAAGATAACTTCTTCACATTTTTTTTTTTTTTTTGCTTTTTCCTTAATGACCATTTTTGGAGCTAACCTAGGAAAGAGAATAAGGGAGGGTCATGGAAGCCATTTTTCTTCAAGCTCATTTGATAGCTCTGTTTTCCTTGGCCTTATATTCTTCCATTGCAGTTATTCTCCCTGGCAATGCCAGTCTGGTTACATCATATTATGAGAAAAGTTCCAGAGGGCATTCATATTTCTGTCAGTTACTTAGGTAATGGCTGAAATATAAAACATTATTATTGATTCTAAATATTTTAAACATTTGAGTTAATTTCACAGGACACAGGGAAATAAAAAGCATCACAGAAATTACCAGATGAGAGAGTAGTGTGTAGATGTTACAGGGACTTAATCTATATCTCTAAAGACCATCATCCAACTATCTGGCCAGATAGTTTGAGCAATATCTTATATAAATGCTGTAATATCCTCCAAAAATAAGACAGACACCTTGTCTCAGCGCCTGCAGCTCAGTGAGTAGGTGCCAGCCACATGCAATGAGGCTGGTGGGTTTGAGCCCGGCCTGGACTTTCTAAAACAACAATGACAACTCCAACCAAAAAATAACCAGGCATTGTAGCAGGTGCCTGTAGTCCCAGCTACTTGGGAGGCTGAGGCAAGAGAATCGCTTAAGCCCAAGAATTTGAGGTTGCTGTGAACTGTGAGGCCATGGCACTCTACCCAAAGTAACATAGTGAGACTCTGTCTCAAAAAAAAAAAAAGATACCTTTATAGATTTGCATACATGTTGAACCATCCTTGCATCTCTGGGATGAAGCCTGCTTGGTTGTGATGAATTATCTTTTTTGAGGAAAATTGGTTTGCTGCAATTTTACTGAGTGTTTTTGCATCTGTATTCATAAGGGATATTGATCTGTAGTTTTCCTTTTTAGTTGCATAATTTCCTGGATTAGGTATCAGGGTGATATTGGCTTTGTTAGAACAAGTTAGGGAGGATTCTTTCCTTCTCAATGTTAGGGAACAATTTCTACAGCATAGGTTCAAACTCTTTGTAGGTTTGATAAAATTTGGGTATGAGTCTGTCCATAGACAGTTGTCCAGGACTATTTTTCTTGCAAGTTTTTCTATTGCTGCTTCTATTTTGGTGCTTAATACTGGTCTGTTGAGGAGTTCTATATCTTCCTGATTGAGTCTAAGAAGATTTTATGTTTCCAAAAATGTGTCCATCTCCCCATGTTTTCAAGTTTGTGAGCATAGAAATTTTTATATATTGTATTTTGTATTTCCGTAATATCAGTTGTAATTTCCCCTTTTTCATTTTTAATTGAGCTTATTAGAGTCTTTTCCCACTGCTGATTCTGATCATTCTAGCTAGAGGCTTGTCACTTTATCTTTTCAAAGAACCAACTTCTTGCTTCATTAATCCTCTGTATAGTTCTTTTCCTCTTAATTTCATTTAGTTCTGCTCTGATCTGGTTATTTCCTTTCTTCTGATGGGTTTGGGATTAGCTTGCTCTTCCTTTCCAGTTTCTTGAGACAATTAATTAGGTTGTTGATTGGATATGGGCATCCTTTTCCTCTCAGGACTTCTCTAATCTGCCATATAAATAAATGCAAATACAAGGACCATATGAAGCTTTCAATAGATGCAGAAAAGGGATTTAACAAAATTCAGCATCCTTTCATGGTAATAACACTTAACAAAATAGGAATTAGAGGGGACTTATCTCAAAATTATAAAGTCTATATATAGACTTTACAATGGCCCCAAAGCCAACATCGTAATTGAACAGGGAAATAGTGAAAACATTCCCTCTTAGAACTGGAACCAGACAAGGTTGTCCATTATTTCCACTTCTGTTCAACATAGAGCTAGAAGTCAGAGCCAGACTTGTCAGGCAAGAGAAGGAAATCAAGGATACCCAAGTGGAGATCGAAGAGGTCAAATTATTGCTCTTTGCTAACAACTTGATCTCATATCTTTAAAAAACCCAAAGATTCAACCAAGAGACTCCTGGAATTGATAAATTCAGTAAAATCTCAAGTTATCAAGTAAATATACATGCCAGCAAATGTCAAGCCAAGAATCAAATAAAAGATGTAATGAAAAGAAGAAAATAAAATACCTAGGAATTTACTTAACTAAAGAAGTGAAAGACTTCTATAGGGAAAACATTAAGTAAAAAAATTGCAGAGGGTGTAAACAGATGGAAAAACATACCATACTTATGGATCAGCAGAATCAACATTGTTGAAATGGTTACACTACCCAAAGTAATTTACAGATTCAATTCAATTCCCACTAAAATGCCAATACCGTTTTTCACAGATCTTAAAAAAATAGTTCCGTGGTTCATATAAAACCAGAAAAGACCTTGAATAACTAATGCAACTGTATATAAAAACAGAGCAGGAAGCATCACTTTATCAGACTTCAAGCTATACTATATGTAGTGATAGTAACCAAAACAACAAGGTACTGGAACAAAAAACAGAGATATAGACCAGTGGATCAGAACAGATAACCCAGAGATAAAACCATCCTCATATTCCTATCTGATTTTCGAAAAAGCAGCTGGGGGAAAGAATCCCTATTCAATAAGTGCTGGAAAAACTGTATAGCCACATATAAAACACTGAAACAGGATCCATACCTCTCACCACTCACAAAAATTTATTTGCAATAGGTAAAAGGCTTAAACCTAAAGCATGAAACAATATGAATTCTTTTTTTAAAAAATTGAATCATAGCTGTGTACATTAATGCAATCATGGGGTACAATGTGCTGGTTCCATATACAATCTGAAATATTTTCATCAAACTGGTTAACATAGCCTTCATGACATTTTCATAGTTATTGTGTTAAGACTATTATTTTCTGCATTTAGTAAGTTTCACTTGTACCCTTCTAAGATGCACTGTAGGTGTGATCCCGCCAATTACCCTCCCTCTATCCATCTTCTCCCCTCCCCTTCACTCCCTTGCCCCTTTCCCCATATTCTTGTGCTATAATTGGGTTATTGCCTTCATATGAAAGCTATAAATTAGTTTCATAGTAGGGCTGAGTACATTGAATACTTTTTCATCCATCTTTGAGATAGTTTGCTAAGAAGAATATGTTCCAGCTCCATCCATGTAAACATAAAAGAGGTAAAGTCTCCATATTTCTTTAAGGCTGCATAATATTCCATAGTGTACATATACCACAATTTATTAATCCATTTGTGGGTCAATAGGCACTTGGGCTTCTTTTTTGACTTAGCAATTATGAATTGGGCTGCAATAAACATTCTGGTACAAATATCTTTGTTATGATGTGACTTTTGGTCTTCTGGATATATACCTAGTAGAGGAATTATAGGATCAAATGGCAGGTCTATTTTTAGATCTCTAACTAGTCTCCAAACATCTTTCCAAAAGGAATATATTAGTTTGCATTCCCACTAGCAATGTAGAAGTGTTTCCTTTTCTCCACATCCACGGAAACCATAAGAATTCTAAAAGAAAATGTTGGAAACTGTCTTATAGATATTGGCCTTGGGAAAGATTTTATGAAGAAGACCTCAAAAGCAATCATAACAACAACAAAAATAAAGTAGGAACTGATCAAATTTTAAAGCTTCTGCACAGCCAAAGACACCATCATTACAGTAAATAGCCCATACCATAGGAGAAAATATTTGCATGCTATACATCTGATAAGGGCTGATAACAAGAATCTACAAAGAACTCAAGTAAATCAGCAAGACTAAAATCAAACAACTCCATGAAAAAGTGGGCCAAAGTTATTAACAAAAACTTTTCAAAGGAAGATAGTTTAATGGTCAAACAAACACATGAAAAAAATATTTAACATCTCTAATCATTTAAAACCACAATGAACTATTATCTAACTCCAGTGAGAATGGGTTTTATCAAAAAGTTCCAAAACACCAGGTGCTGGTGTGGATGTAGAGAGAAAAGATCACTTATACAGTGATGGTGGGACTGGCAAATTGGTACAATCTCTATTGAAAATCATAAGAAGACACTTCAAAGAACTTAAAGTAGACCTACTATTTGATCCAGCAATCTCACAGCTGGGTATATACCCAAAGGAAAAAAGGTCATTTTCTAGAAAGGACACCTCCACTCAAATGTTCATAGCAATGTAATTCACAATCACAAAGATATGGCAACAATCCAATTGTCCACCAATACATGAGCAGATTAATAAAATGTGGTATATGCATACCATGGAGTACCACTCAGCCATAAAAAATGGTGATCTAGAATCTTTTGTGATTGCCTGGATGGAACTAGAAACCATTATTCTAAGTAAAACATCATAAAAATGGAGAAAAAAGCACATATACTCAATATCAAATCAATAATTAACATGTACATAGGGAGTAAATCTCAATGAAAATCAAGCTGGGAGAGGGAGGAGAAGATGGGTCAATTTATACCTAACCAGTGGAGTATACACTACCTGGGTGAAGGTCACACTTAGAACAGTGACTCAATGTGTTCAAAAACAAAGTATGTAAACAAAAAATATGCACCTCCTAATTTTCTGAATTTTTTTTAAAAAATGAAAACAAAATATAGACATCTGTTTTATAAATGGGGGTAATTCCTGCTTAGAAACAAAAAGCTTTGGATAAAATTTGATAGTACCATCTTGTAGTTCTGAACTTTTGATCATCTCAACAGCATGTAATGATTCCACAAAGAAGTCTGTGCACTGTGATAGAAAGAATACCACAGAGAAGACAAGAAAATGTCTAAAATCCAGACAATCTGGCTTTAAATCCAGACAGTGTCTTCCTACTGGTGAACTTGGGCTTACTTCACCAATCCCACAATGCTCCATTCTAAAGGCAAATTGAGATGATAATACCCTCTTCAAAAGTAATTTGTGAAAATTAGAAATTGTATGTGTAAAATGTATAGCGTGTAGTAGCAAAACAGTACTACAATCAGTTATTATAACTATTTGAATCCTGGAAATGGGTAGATGATAGAATGACAGATAGATAGATATTTGGGGGGTTAAAATGGATATATGAAATACCCATATCCAAAACCAGTGGTTAATATTGTGGTAAATATACATAATTGAGCAGTACTTTCTGAGATAATTTCTCTTCTATTTTGTGTAGATTTTTCAAGTGGTGTTATTCATTATATTTAAAGTTATCTTACCCTTCTCTTGACAAACGCAATTGATGGTACTTGCTTTCCTTTGTTTGATCTGGTCAAAAGCTAACATCTTCATCCTTTAAAGCACCTCCTTTCATGAAAGTTCCTAAATAACTCAGAAGTATTCACTTTCTGAGAAAAATAGAGTTAAATTTGTTAAGTTAAGGTTTGGGCAGTAAATTGTTATGAATGGTCCATCCTTCTTCCTAAGATACTGCAGTCAGAAGGGAAGCGCCTGGTATTATTGTTGAATCAGAAGTTAGCGATGTCTGAATTTAGCATGCCCGTTGGAGGAAATGTTCACAGGAACCCCTCATGTTACAAGAAGAGGCGGTGTCGCATTGATTTTAACCAGAAGAGTTTGTAAACCCTGTAAGCATTCCCAGCTTGGTTTCTCCCATCCCAGGGGTAAGTGGGTTCATTTCACAGAGCAACTGTAATCAGTTGGTAGACCCTGCCGGGAGCCCTGTGTAGAAGAGGCTTGTGATGCCAAGCCAAGTGCAGAGGAGGTGTGTGATCAATTCTCAATGCCTGCATGGGCATAGATATCACAAAACATGGCCTTTTACCTCCTCATCTGAATGTGGAGCACCAACAGGTCACCTGGTCCAGGAATTTGGGCAGCAATGTGCCTTTGAATTTGTACCCGCTGCAGCTGCCTTATTGCAGCCCCCTTCACATTTCTGAAGTAAAATGTAAACCAGGCAGCATTTCCATTGTTTTGCCATGCTCCCATCAGTTCCTTTCCTTCATCCATGGTGCTTATAAAAATTAGGATTCCCCATTTCTCCTTACTACATAAAATTGATATCTACTTGGTGAGCACAAATGTAATTATTTCCTTTGTCACATTTATGAAAGTGAGTGGTTCAGTGTAATTCCTCATACTTCACTAAATATAGCTAGTTTAATCAGAATATACCTTATTAATATTAATTGTATACTTAGAACTCATGTAAAAGTGCTCTTCATCTTCAACACGACTTACCTATATTAATTTTGATGTTACTTTTGAAACATTAAAAAAAATAGAATTTTTTTCCTGTTATGGGCAGATATTAAGGATTTAAAAAGAAACCATTACTATAAACATGTAAATTAAAATTTGAATTCAAAGTCTAACCTTGATTTAATTCCCTACTCTTCCTCCTATGAACTCTACAAAATCAGTGGACATTTGTAGCAAGCTAGTTAGCTTTGTTCCTAATCCTGTTTCTATGGAGTAAAGCAAAATATCTCTCTGTGATTCTAAGCCATGCCCCTGACAAAAACATGTAGTTGTTAAGTCTCTAGGTAAACCCATCTGCCCACTTGCATAAAGGGCATATCATATTTAAGTTATATTTTTCCACTAATTATAGGAGTCAAAGTTCTAATTATATTGAACTTTATGCCAATTTTTCCTCATCTAATATTTTAGGGAAAAAAATAAATACTTTCTTTTTTAAGTCAAAAGTGGGGGATTTGGTTTATCATAAAGAGAAAGAGGAGTGAAAAGAAAAATCAAACAAAATAAACCATTATTAAATTTATTTTTTGCCTTCAAAATGGTATATATCATTAAGTGGTATTGAATAGCTTTACCAAAACCCTAGAAGCCTGAGAAGGATGGGCCAGGA
Organism: Perodicticus potto; assembly: GCA_963574655.1. Classification (NCBI taxonomy): domain Eukaryota; kingdom Metazoa; phylum Chordata; class Mammalia; order Primates; family Lorisidae; genus Perodicticus; species Perodicticus potto. Next base: position 74,278 of record CAUYRH010135495.1, on the reverse strand, counting down.
TATCTTCATTTTATGCTGAATAATTTACAATATCACATTAAACCAAACCAGTTTAGAGATTCAGATGAAATATCCATCCCCTTCCCTGTTTACTCTACAGGGTCCCCCAAAAGTCTCCCCTAAAGTCCCTATTTTCCATAGGGAAAATGGGAATTTGTAGCTAAATGTAAGTTTGTCTGCAAAATTTTACAAAATATTCTCTCCATGCTGGCCACTTCTTTGTAAAATTTTATAATGACTATTTTGTAAATAAAGGTACATTTAGCTATGATTTTCCATTTTCCCTATGGATGGTGGCTTTAAGGGCGACTTTTTTGGGTACCCTATAGTTGTGTGCTTCATAGACACAGATGACCTTTCAAAATTGGTCTGAGAAAATGTGACTCTAACTTGCACAGAGAATGTGACTAATACTGCACAGAGCATCCTTTTATTTGCAGCTCCAGGCTCTGTTTTTGAAGTTGCCTCCTAGGTGGGAAGTACCCTGCAGCCTCCATTCCCAGCCCCTTATGCTGTGGATTGTTTCACTGTCAAGACTGCCTTTTGAAGATTTGCTGCCTTACAGCATTTCCATTGTCTTCCTTGCTATCAATTTCACCCCATTTCACCTTCAGCTAGCAAGTGTTTTCTAGGTCTTATGCTGACAGTTACTCTCTTCATCTGCCTAGTCCAGCGGAGCAGAAGAATGTATCAGCCATCATCTCAGGGCTATCAGTCTGGTCATCTCTCAGAAACCCTGTATGTTACCAAGTCTTTCTTTCACTTAATGTTGGTCCTAGGTGAAACAAACTTTTAAAAGAAAACATATGGCATTTGTGATCATCCAGTCTTCTTAGGAAAATAACATTATGCTAGCACTGCTGAAATGTACAGTCTTCACTGAGATATAATATAATCCTGAGATGTATAATAATCCTGCAAGGTCACTTGACTTATCATGCCCATGCGTTTGTGGTAGATTCTGTGAGTGCTGCTCTTGGTCCCTTCCTGGTTTACAGGAAAAGTAAACCAGAAGTCAAATTTTCTACCCCTTGGATGATCCATATGAGTAAGTGACTTACTTTAGTCAATGAAATGTGAGCAAAGTGTGGCTGTGATTCTTTCGGTGGAAGGGTCTAAAAACAAGCACTCAATTCTCTCTACTGCAATCTTCCGTCATGATGAACACTGAAGTCTCAGGTTGAGACGGTGGCAACATACAACAGATGGCCTCGATTGCTGAGTTGCTACACACAGTGCAGTGGAGACTTTTTGTTTTGTTAAGCCACTGAAATATCAGAGTTGATTATTACCACAGTGCAACCAGCATGTGAAGATTAACTTAGAATTCCAGATAATTTGTACGTGTTTCCAGAGAGGAGTTGATGGCTCTTTGAAAAATTATGAAATGGAACAGAGTTCATCTTTGATGTGCTTCACTTCCTTTTCCATCTACCAGCAGCCAGTGCCGTATGCAGTTCCCATTACACCCCTCCACTCAGGGTCCGGTCTCTCGTCAAACTGCTCAAGGCCACCAGACAGCCTTTCTTTCCAAACTCTATAAATAAAATATTCATTCCCTCACTGTGCCTAAGCTATGGTCTGAATATGTCCCCCCACCAACATCCGTATGGTGAAATTCTAAACCCCAAGGTGATGCTGTTAGAAAGTGGCCCTTTGGGAGGCAGTAGACTCAGTGTCCTTATAAAATAGGCCCCTGAGAGACCCCCTGCCCCTTTCCATCATGTGAAGGTAGAGTGACAAGGTGCTGTCTACAAGGAAACAAGCCCTCACTAGACACTGAATTGACACCTTGATCCTGAACTTTGCAGCCTCCAGAACAGTGAGAAATGAGTGTTGAATTTTGTTATGAACAGACTGAGCAGACTGGTTCTAAATAAGTTAGTATGAAGACAGCCAACAATTATCCTACTCTAGCTAAGGAAACCAAGCTGAGAGTATGTGCCCCACTTCTGGCTCCTTCCTGTTAACAGAAAGCCTTGGGCAACTTATGTGCTTTCTCTTAGGCCCTTTTTCCTGATCCAAAAACTTGGCATAACAGTATATATCGCATAGGATTGTCAGGAGAAATAAATAATGGTCAAACTTCTCTTCCCTTCACAGTTCAGGTTCTAGAAAACATCATCTCTACTTACTTATACTTCTTCCTTGTTTTTTTCTATTTGTTTGTTTGTTTTTGTTTTTTTTGTCTTCAGCAATTCAAAATTAGATTTCTACCCACTCCTCCCTCCAAAATCAGTAAGACTGCTATTGCTAAAGTTATCAATGATTTGTTGATAACTCTTAGTGATACCTCATAGTGATAATCCAGTCTTCTTTATTAAAGAACAAGTCTTTATCTTGTTCAATTTGTGTTACATTCAACAATTCACTGTTCCTTCATACTTGAAATTTCTTCTTTGATTTTTTTGATCACTATCATCTACTGACTTCTCCTCACCTTTTCCAAGCAAACCATTGTTAGTAGCTACGGTGTGCCATGTAGTATGGATGCAAAGATTAGTAATAATATAATTGTGCCCTTAAAAAGATCACAGACTAGTACAGAAATTAGACAGTTAAAGTTATTTATAATATAATGTGATTACTGAATGATACAGAAATATGGACACAGAGTAGCAGGGGTGAAGGACTGTGAGAATTTTTCCAGAATAATCTGAAACTTTGGTTCAGAATCTCACCCAACGTGCACAATGCAAGGGTATATTTCAAAATAACTAAGAATGCCAATACCATGCTGGTTTGATTACTGTGGACTTTTAATATAGCCTGAAGTCTGATAGGGTAATGCCTCTAACTTTGTTTTTATTACTAAGAATAGCCTTAGCTATACAGGGTTTTTTCTTGTTCCTTACAAAATGAAGTACTAATACCAAAATATGATGTTGATATTTTAATGGGGACTGTATTGAAACTGTACATTCTTTGGGTAGAATAGACATTTTGACAATGTTGATTCTTCCCAGCCAAGAGCATAGTATATTCCTCTATTTGTTGCGTCTTCTGCAATTTCTTTTCTTAAGGTTTCATAATTCTCTGTGAAAAGATCTTTCACCTCTTTTGTTAGGTATATTCCTAAGTATTTCATTTTCTTTGAAGCTACTGTGAAGGGAATTGTGCCCTTGATTTTCTTCTCAACTTAGCTTTGTTATTGGCATATGCAAAGGCTACTGATTGGTGGACCTTGATCTTAAACCCTGATACATTATTGTGTTTCCTGATAAGAAATAGACATATGGAACAGAATAGATAACCAAGAAATGAAACCAGTATCTACTTGCCATCTGATCTTTGATAAACCAAACAAAAGCATACAGTGGAGAAAAGATCCCTATTCAACAAATGGTGCTGGGAGAACTGAATAACCACCTGTAAAAGACTAAAATTCAACCTGCACTTCCCCCCCTTACAAAAATTAATTCAAGATGGATAAGAGACTTAATTCTAAGACACAAAATGATAAAAATCTTAGAAGGAAGTGTGGGGAAAACTCTTGATGATATGGCACTGGGGAAAGATTTTATGAAAAGGCTTCAGCAGCCATCGCAATAGCAAAAATTAACAAATGGAACTTAATTAAGCTGAAAAGTTTCTGCACAGCTAAGGACACAACAAGTAAAGCAAAAAGATAGCCTTCAGAATGGAAAAAGATATTTGCAGGGTATCAATCTGACAAAGGGTTGATAATTAGAATCTACAGAGAACTCAAATTAATCAATAGAAAAAGAATAAATAATCTTATGTACCTCTGGGAAGAGACATGAAAAGAACCTTCTCTGATGAAGACAGATGAATGGCTAATAACCATTTGAAAAAATGTTCATCATCCATGATCATCAGAGAAATGCAAGTCAAGACCACCCTGAGATATCACCTAACCCCAGTGAGAATGGCCCACATCAAAGAGTCTCAAAGCCTGCAAATGCTGGTGTGGATGTGGAGACAAGGGAACACTTTTACACTGCTGGTGGGACTGCAAACTAATACAACCTTTTTGGTATGAAGAATCCTCAAAGAACTCAAATTAGACTGTTCATTTGATCCTGCAATCCCATTACTAGACATCTACTCAGAAGAAAAAAAAAATCATTTTATCATAAAGACATTTGCACTAGACTGTTTATCACAGCTTAATTTATAATCACTGAAGTGTGGAAACAACCTAAATGCCCACCAACCCAGGAATGGATTAACGAGCTGTGATATATGTATACCATGGAATACTATTCAGTCACTAAAAATAATGGAGACTTTACATCATGTGTATTAACCTGGATGGAGGTGGAACACATTCTTCTTAGTAAAACATCATAAAAATGGAGAAGTAAGAATCCAATGTACTCATTTCTATTATGAAGGCAGAAGATGATCTAATATGAGGGGTTGGGTAGAAGAATGAGGGATTGGACAGGGGAAGGGACGGAGGGTATGGTGTATGGCACACTTCTGGGGGCAGGACACAATTACAAGAGGGACTTTACCTAATTCTTTGTACCCTCAATGAATCCCACACAATAAATAATAATAATAATAACTAAGAGTAAATTTTAAATGTCTCACCACAAAAAAATAAGTAAATGAGGTGATGGCTACATTCATCAGTTTGATCTAAGCATTCCACATTGTGCATCAAATCCTCACATTGTACCCCATAAGAGTAGAAAGTTATGATTTTAATTAAAAATTAAATTAAAAACTAAAAAAAAAATTACTCTTAACAGTAAAAAAATAAAGTTGAGTAGGAGTGGGAAGAACACTCCAGGTTAATGTAGAAAGCACAGTGAAGGGCTGGACATAACAACATTTCTGTGTGTGAAGAGAAGCTTCTTGGAATTAATCTTTCACGTCACTCCCTGCTTCCCGCAGCACGTACATTTTTTTATCCCTAAAATCTTGGTGTGTGTCTGCCCTGTCTGTGGCTCTCATGGTACTGTGCCTTTATCCACCCACGAAGCCAATTCCCCTCTTCTTGTTAACTTCCAAATCTGTACCCTCACCAAAGACCTCTCTCTGGACCCTATGCAACCATAGTTTCAGCTTTCCGGTGGACTTTGCTCCCCAATAGCCCAGTTCAGTGCTCTTTCAGCAACCTCAGAATAAAACAACAGTAGTAATTATCCCTGACAATTACATAAGCACTTTATAATTTACAAAGCACTTTGGCATACATTATCTCACCAGCTGCTTCCTTAATGTAGTAGCAGCAGCGGGCAAAAACTGGTGTCACTGCCGACGGCTCTTTACTGACCTTGGTCTCCCAGCCCCACCTACTGAAAACATGAGAGCAGCTGGATGAGAACTGATTAGAGGCTGGACGCTGACCTTGTGTGTGGACCAGGGGAGTATGACAGCAGCCGTTGCCACCTCTGCCTTCTCCATCTCCGTAGAAGCAACAGAGCAAGCCAGAGGTGTCACAGCAGGATGTGGGAGGCTGCACAGAGCCACAAGGCTTCTCAGGGCCCACCTGAGCTCAGGCTGACAGCGCCAGGCTTCAGCTTGTGGGAGGGTAAGCACTTACCCACTTTCCCCCCACTTTTCTGATCTCTCATTCCTTCCATGCATTAACTATCATTTTGAAAGTTTCAGTGGGTTAATTAAATTCTTCTAGTGTTGATGCTAAGAAAGCTGAAACATTTTCAACTGAGATTGACACTACTCAAGACATAGGCTTCACTGGTGTTTGTTCAGTAACACTCCAATATGTCACAGGATTGCCGAGAGAACATCTGAGAGCTATAATGAGCTAAAAGTCAAGTACAGGGGAAAATGTGTTCCAGACTGCTGCAGATGTTCTCAAATCAAATCATATTTCTGTGAAACGCCATATAGAATACTCAGCTGTTGAAAGATGCAACACGAAAGGACAATTCAATTGATTTGCACTGTGTTTAAAAAATGTATTTAGCCTAAATTACATGAAATGTCCCCCCCTCACTTGTGAATCCATTAATAAGTGATGCACTTGATTCTAATAAGTTTCAAGTATGATTTTTCTGGGCTAAGAGGACTATTAACTGGATTAGGTAGGAGTTACGGCCTAAAACAGGTGGCAGTTGAATGAGGGAAGCGTAGGAGGGTTGAAGGAGAGACGGTCTACAGACTGACGGCCTGACTTTATTCATCCTTTATCCCTGTGGCACAAAAATGGAGCAGACCTCTGTTGAATTAATTCACCAAGATCGGATAAATCTGTCTGTGATGCTATGGTGATGGTTATTCATTCTGCCCCTTCTGAGAAACCCAAAGCTTAACAGGAGGAAGTCAGAAAAATATTTTGGTAAATGCATCTTTTGGCATCATCAGCTTATAGATCCTTACAAATCACCCTCGTTTTATTAGTCTGACCTATGATCAGTAAGAGCACTCTCTTAAATAGAGGTCAGCTAAGGATGAGAAATGACAACTTGGTAAAAAAAAAAAAAAAGAGAGAGAGAGAAATGCTGAGGTGACATTAGAAAGTGTAGGAGAACACCACAGGGAAATACTGCTCTATGCCAAGTAGAATGGCTAAATTTCAGAGGACGGACAACATTCTGTGTTGGCAAAGATGTACAGAAATCTCCTACGTCACTCGTGATTGTATAAAATGATACAACTACTTTGGAAACTTTTCCATAATTTTTTATAAGACTCAACAATTCTTCTCCTGGGTATTTATCCAATAGGAACACATTACTATAAAATTTTGAGATGGATAAATCTTAAAAACATGTTAAGGGAAAGACGCCAGGTATGAAAGAGTACTTACTAATTAATTTTATTCATGTGGAGTTTAAAAATGGGAGTGACAAATCTATATTCTTAGAAATCAGAACAATGGCAAGCAGATTTGACTAGAAAGAGGCACCAGGGAATTTCGGAGTGATATTTTTATTTTATGTGTTGATTGGGGTGATAATTTCATGGGTGTATACGTGTTTGTCTGAACTCTAATTGTATACTTAAAAATTATGCATTTTTCTTTGTGTAAATATACGTAAGTAATTTTTTAAAAGAGAAAAATAACTCACTGTCAAACTAGAGGATAAACATTTGGTAATATTTCTAGGAACAAAATAAGACGTTTAAGACTTTTTTTTTTTTTTTTTTTTTTTTGCCTAAATTACTTTTAATCAGGTAGCCTTTGGGCACTAAAAGCCTTTATGAAGTTAACCATGGAAAAAGAATAACTGGTACCTAGATAAAAATCTTGGCTGGAAGCTGGCTTACAGAAAATAGATGACTGGGGGCATAAACAAATGTTTTTCCCTCTGCCAACTTGCCAGCAGCTGAGGGTGGAATTGGAATACATGGGGCCTTTCACATCAGGGAGGCTGGCTAGGACGTAGACCAGAGGCACAGCCAGCTCCTTGAGGAGTGGGGCGGGTACTGGACAGGCCTCGCAATTCAAATGAGAAGCCGCCTCTTAAAGACGGAAAATGTGATTAGGACTTTCGGAAGGCCTTCAACTTGCTTTGCTTTGTAGGAGCAGCCAGTGCCTGCAGCCTCTGTTAACAAAAACTGGCCTTGCCTGAGGCCAAAGCTTCCAGAACAGAACCGTAAATTGATTGCTGATAGAGTGTTACATGCAGGGCTGGGCTCCTTTGCCCTGAAGTTCTAGCCACTCTTACACAAACAAACCCAGTGGGAAATTTGTCTGGAAATTTTAAACCAAAAACATTTCTAATGCTTTAATATATGCATTGACATTTTGTCTCGTAATAGCATTATTATTAATGGGTCATAAAATTGTAACATTTATAGAACTGAAGACAAAGCACTTGAGATTTAATTTCCATCCAGTGCCAAGTGCCTTTTGTGCATTTTGTGGGGCAGTAGTATTGCGAATTTGTAGGGAGGCCAAACCTGTACTTTCCTTCAGTTACTTTTGTATTCAGATTTCTGCTTTTGTACATCCTATTACCGAAGATGCTTCTCCTAGAAAAGCAGATTGGATTTGGGGTACTAATTAGAATTTATTTTATATACCTCTGCCTAACCCAGAAACGTTGAGCTTGGATTTTAATCATTTAAATATATGTCATCTCTTTCAACAAGTATTGAATATCTGTTCTATGCCAGGCACCAGGGTAGATAATTGAGACTGAGTGATGGACAACATAAACCTTTTGTCATTGAACAGTCCATTGTAAAAAATAATAGTAAGAACCCCTACAAATGCTTTACATAATTATAGATGCATATACATATATACATTATATATTATATATACACTGTGTGTGTATCCCCACTTTACAGAAATAAAAACTGAAGACAAAGAGATTTAGTTACTTAGTAGTGGGAGTAAGATGCAAACCCAATTCTTTGTGTTACAAAAACTGGGCCCCTAACCTCTTAACCACCCCTTCTCTCAACATAACTGCTATTCTGTTACCAGACTTATAGAAGCAGAAAGGAACAAGTGCCCATCTGATTCTAGGGGATCGGGAGAAATGGGAGGGGACAGATGATACACTATAAAGTTTATGTAAACGTCCTCATTAATTTCATTCTATAGGCAGTGGCTCTGGTTAAGTGATCATTGGTGAAAATTGCTCCATTTTTATTTATAGTGGGGAAAGAGTTACAGATCTGTTAGATAATTAATTCCGTTCCCTGATAGGGCACGGGCTTCAATCTTAGTTTGTGCTTTTGGGTGTCGTTGCCTCTTAGCATAAATCCCATCAAATCTTCGTAAGGTTTGCTTTTACATTTCCTTCATCTGTGACGAGAAGATTCTATTAGCAACCCTGGCACCTTCCATTAAAGTCTACAACTTCCAACTGCCAGGAAGGGATAATGAAGTGATAAATTTAATTTGCTACCAAAATATGTAAGGCAGTGATATCTAAGTGAATTTATAGCATTAGCTGTGTCTTTCCTCTTAGCATTAACAAAAGTTTTATGGCAGGTTATCAAAATCAGTGTGACAAAAAACAAATGTATGTGAATTTCCATACACAGATATCAGATCTACGCTCGGCATCAAATCGTGTTTTCCCCTCCTCTTCTTAGCATTTTTAGGCTCATCAGAACCTAACGTGAAGAGTTTTAAGTATTTTATTACTTGAAGCATGACCAAAAAAAAAATTTGTTAACAAGCCTAAGAAAACTTTTTCCTTTTTAACTCATGAATATGTGTGTTCTGGAGTTTATAAAATCTGAATCTCTTTCTCTTGCCCTGGCAGGAGACCATGAAGTCTGTGAAGAAAGATAACAATATCATGTACCTATAATCTGACAGCTTCAAGTTCTATGGGGCACAAAATCCACTTTCAGCTTGACTTCTGAACTCTTTGTCGTGATCACAAATACAATGATTGTTTGGTTTAATAACATACTCATAGTTACTCTGGACACTAAAACTTCCACGTCAAGGATTCCTTTGTTCTAGTGAGCTCTATTCGCGGGGTCTCGTCTTCTGATGTCTTGGCACTGCAATCAATCTTGTTATTCTAGGGAGCCTGTGATGCCCCTGACTGTACCCACAGGATGCACAACCAGGCTGAGTTCTACTTCTTCCATTCAACGATGCATATATTCGTCTATAAAACACACAAAGCTGTTAGAGTAAGGTCAGGAGTTAAAGGAAAAGTAGAATTAATAATCATGATGACAACACTGTAAGTAAAGAACCTTCAGATGGTTGTTATTTGGGAGGGCTTTTTGTGTTATCTACTTTAATGTAACAGTGATCCCAGATAAAGCACAGATTACTCTTCTCTTTCCTCATTGAGAAAAGTACGGAGGGAGATGAGGGAGTTGGGCAAAGTCCCATGTGAGGAGCGGCAGCATTGTAGCCTGGTCTGTGTACTGACAGAGCCTTCGCACTTACCTGCCGTGTTTCACACCTCCACTTGCCCTTTCTGTGCAAAAGGATTGCAAAGCATTTTTAATGCCTGGGCTTTTATTCTGAGTCAGCAGATAACAGCTTAGGATTCTGTGACTCTGTAGGCAAGATGAGTGAACTTTCCACCTCCCTTTCAGGGCCCTGTGGCGGTGGAGTGTGGTAGGATTGCTTGGTGCTTGCTTACCTATCTTCAGCAAACTCGCTATAAATCCTTTCTGTGTAGGCGTGCTGCCTCCTCTCCTCAACCTTTCAGCAGGGGCTTTGAGCCACACCCCTGTCCTGCGATGGGGGCAGGGGATGTCCTCTGTGGGCTCTCTATTCACTGGCTTAGGTCACAGGCTCATCTCTTCCTCCTTCAGTTCTACCCCCTTCTGTTGGATTGCTTGATTTCCACCTCTTCAGTAACAAATCCAGTTGGAGTTATGACTTCATGTATTTATTGAGATATGTATAGTTCCCCTACCAGATGCCTCAAGGAACCTACTTCTTCTGGTCTGCTGCTTTATGTGAAGGTGTTAGAGATAAAGAGACCCAGAGAGTACTAGAGAAGAGAGAACCTTTAGACAGTGGGGAGAAAGCTCATCCTGAGGTCTGCAATAGGCCTCTGCAAATCGCCTTGTTCTCCCAGTATTGGCCGTCCCGTCAGCAGGCACAGGGCCTGTGTACAGGTGTGTGGACAGGCTGGATGCCAGCCAGACTGTGGATGTGAACATTGCTTTCTCTCTCTCTTAAGTCATCTCAACTGATGATCTGAAATCAACCATCTAGGCCAAGCATTAACTAAGTATTCAACTGGACTTCAGTTCCCCCAATGGGCTACCAGTGCCCTTTCCGGGTACCAGGCAGTGACCGGTGTACCCTTACTGGCAGGAAAACCACTAGACAGAATTGCCAATGACTTCAGTGCTTCTTTGTTATGACTGCAGGTGAAGCTTCCATTCATACTGTGGTCCTTACTCAAGCGTTATGAGGTCTGCAGGTCTGTGGAGGACCAGAGAAAGTACTCTAGATCTATTTGTGGTTTTTCTTTCCTGTCTGTCTCCGTGTGAAACATCCTTGTACACATTCTATATCTCTCTGGAAGTCCCCTAGAGGATTCCTGGCCTCACACTCTTGCACCAAAAAAATTCCCCCTAAATGATCTGAACACTTACCTACTCCTTAGTTATTTATCTCATGTCACAGGTATAAAATCCCAAGGTGCAATGGGTTACAGTGAGGCAGTAGCAGGGATAGGAATGGAGATGGGAGGTCCCAAGGTCATCTTTGAGGGATTTCAATGCAGTGAATACAGTACATCAAATAACAATCCAAGGCTAAGCCTAAGTGTGTACACCATGAGAGTCATGCTACCAGGCACCACCAATAACAACCATTTTACTCTCTGCTTCTACAAGTTTGCCTTTTTTATACTCCACACTTAAGTGAGATCACATAGTGTATATTTGTCTCTGTATGCCTGCTTATTTCAATTAGCCTAATGCCCTCCAAGTTTGTCCATGCTGTCACAAATGACAAGATTTCCCTCTTTCTAAGGCCTCGTGATATTCTATCTTGTATATATACCACATTTTCCTTTTCCATTCATCTGTTAGGACACTTAGGTTGATTTTGTACCTTGGTTATTGTGAATAATCCTGGAGTGAACATGACAGTTCAGATATCTCTTCAACAAATTAATATCAAATCTTTTGGGTAAATACCCCAAAGTAAGATTACTGAATCATATGGGGATTCTCTTTTGATGTTTTCATTTATTATGCTAAAGATGTGTGGAATGCTGACTAAAACAATACACCTCGTTCAGTAGTGATTAAATGCGATAACAAGTTGCAAATAGAGTCTATTAAAAGAGGAAAGTGCAACAGTGTTTTAAAAATTAATCCAATTCATTCACAAAAGAATCTAGTCATTATCACGGGTATCTGCAAGCACATCGTCATGCTACGGGCATACGGGCATTTTCACCCGTGCATTTTGCCTTGGAAAGAAATCCATGCTTCTTCTAGGACAGAATGTAAAGAAGATGCCAATATGTAGACATTTTGAGTTGGAAAGAGAAGAAATAGAGTAAATTATGGATGACATTGATCTCATCAGTAAATATTGACTTTTTAGAACTGCCTGATAAAAAAAATTATAATGATTAGACCGTCCTTAGGGAAGTTGACGTGAAACTGTGAAATGTTTATAAGTGACACAAAGTTAGTGGAACTACTCCACCAAAAAGAATCATCTCAATCCAGAAAGAGCAAAACAAAAATCAGCAAATGGGAAATGAATCCTTCTCTCTATATGAGCAAGTATAGGAAGGTTGTATTTAATCCCTTTAAATTCAGATCTTTAGTCCCAGGAACGCTGCATCCCATGCAAGTGGAAGAGCTTGAAGATTCAAACATAGTTGCTGGTCATCTCTGAGAAATCAGCACACACAGAGGAAATATGGAAACTGAAAATGCATTACCAATTTTACTAAAGGGAAAAAAATGTGAATTCTAAGAATTGCTGAATGCTAAAGTTGAATTTGGTTCTGTAGAATATATCTGAACTCAGTGGTTTAAAAAAAAAAAAAAAAACCTAAATGTGTATAAAGAAAAATAAGCAGTTTTTCTTTGGCAGCAGGATTTGTCTAAAACAATGTGTAGGAACAAGAGTAGGGAGAGAGAAAACTCAAGGTGAACAGTCCATGCCGAATGAACGTAATTTCCTCTTTTACTGTGTTTCTAGGCAAAAGATGCCAATTGTTAACTTTCACCCAGCCCTTACTGAATGCTCTGCGTGGGACTAAATGCTTTGTCTCAGTGACTTCATTAGTCTACAGAGCAAGCTGGGAAGTGGGTCTTCCCGACATTGCTGTTTTAACAGATGAGAAAACAGATGCAAACTAGAAAATTTTCAAGCGGGGATTTGAACCCAGAAAATGGGAAATTAAAGTCCAAACCCCAAACCATTCTGCATCCTCCAACAGAGTGTGGGGGCTGCTGCTCTCAAGGGCGGCCTTGCAGACTGTGCTGGCCTGTTACCCACTGTGGAGAAGATCGTTAGTTGAATCACAGAGCTAGTAACCCTCATAATATTCCTATTTCCCTAAGAAAGCTTAGCTTGCTGTTTAAAGAATGTCACACTTATAAAAAGATTTCATCTTCTTAGAGTTCCTGAGATTTACACATATAATCTGTGAATATACGAGAGAAAGAAAAACTTAAGGTTTAAGCATCCGCCAAAGAAATCTGTCACCAAATTTGAAAACATGACTCTGGCAGGATATGATATTTTGTTAAAATAATATAATACGACGATTACGTGAAAATAATGGACCTCTGAGAGGAAGATCGAGAAGTTTTCCCACGATTAGTATTGAAGAACTATAAGTATGAATTTTAGAATAACTAATTCAAAGTGCAGGATGTTTAATCATTTGAGAGTACAATATATCTTTATGCTATAATACAAAAACCCTACTTTACTAAGTTATTAGTATAAACATGTTTCAAGTAACTGTTTAACCTACTTAAGATAATTAACAGCTTTCAAGTATACATCAAAATTCATATGAAAATCAACAATGAAGGTGCTGTTCTAAATGAATGTTTATTAGCAATTCTTTACATTGGATGTACTTGAAAAATGTTTTTCTTCCCCAATAATTTTTAATTCTGACTTTTCACCAATTCAAAAGACCTCTTCATACAATTCATCCAAATTGGTGCATTTTTCCTGTAGGCTTTTATAGAATACAGAGGCCACCATATTCCCTGCGGGTATAATTTGATCTCCGTTATGGAGCCATTTTCTCATTCTACCTGCTTTTACCAGGAATCTTTCATTAGTTCCTTACTGATCTTACTCTAAAGACTCAGAGTAATTATGTCCAAGAATTGGACAGTGTCAAGAAGTGGTAACTTATAGGAAATGGAGTGATATGTGCTTTAATTTTTAAATCTAATACAGAAACACTAAATAAATCTAGAGAGTGTATCAGTAGGATGTAGAAGTTCCACAGAAGTGTGTATCGCATTTTTTTCCAACGGCCAAAATGATTTTAACTTCTAATTCATGGTAAAACTTGTGAAAAACATAAATTTATAATGAGACTTCTTCTAAAAGGGGAGAAAAGTATTTTCCACCATAAAATCTTAAACTATAAATCTGTTTACAAAGAGCCCCATCTAAAGTATAATCTCATATTTTTATAAATCTACACTTTTGCCACCTAAAACCTTCTTATTTCCAGGTTTATTAACATACTCTCTGAATTGATTTAAAACATTAGTGGTAATATAAACTATTGAAAATAAGGAAATTTTTCCAAAACTCTCAAATAATATGGTACTTAGCTCACACTCCTGTAGCTGCACTAAAATCTGCTTTTTTAAACTTCAAAGCACAAGTATTGGCCCATCTGGCAGATTTGGTGATCATTGCTTATTATGTCTAGAGAATTTGTAACAAGATACAATTTCTGGCATGTTAAAGAATTCGTACTCTTGAAATGACAGATGAGGAAGTTTGGAAGGAGTATGTAGCTGGGTTTTTCAGCTGTCAAGGGCTAAAAAGATAAAGATAATCCCCCAGTATCATAAAGAAATCTTAAGAGGAAAGTGCACTGTTTTTCCCTTTTGTATGAAGCCTGGGTTTTAATCTACAACTTTGTAACTTGCCACTTTAAAAAAAAAAATAAATGAACTCTATGGATCAGAAATAAGTGATATCACAAGGTTGTTCTCTCAGCCCTGTTTCTGAAAGAGGGTGGTCTGGTTTGAATGACACACCTTCGCAAATGCATGTTGAAACTTAATCCCCAGGACAAACATATTAACAGATGTGGTCTTGGGGAAGGGATCGCTTTCTTGCCCTTCTGTCCCTTCTGCCAAGTGAAGACACAGGATGTTCATTTCCTCTGTAGCAGCAAGGCAGAAGTGGAGCCCTAACCCTCGCCAGACATCAAACCTGCTGGTGCCTTGATCTTCTTTCCCCAGACTCTATAACTGTGAGAAATAAATTTCTGTTATTTATAAATTACCTGGTCTGCGATATTTTGTTATAGCAGCAAGAATTGACAGAGATGAAGGTTGTCCCCTTAGCTTCTGATTTTTCCGTAGGAACCAGTGTGGAGACTTGGGGAGTAGGTTGCTTTCTTTCCATGTGCAAATTCGCTTTAACTACACGAGGTTGAGGCTTCATGCTCAATTAAAAGTCAAGAAGGGGGACGTCTTTTTACATTCCAAATGTATTGTTCTTTGTTGGCTATTTAGAAATACCCATAGCTCCTTCATGGTTCCTAGGGCTTTTCAAAGATTAGAGTTTCTTATAAAAGGCCTTAATTTATTATAACATTGATACTATTATTTCCCTTACTGTATCAGGGTGGTAGAATGATGTTCCATTGCCCCCACAGAGATTCTAGGTTGTTTTCTCCGACAGAGCTTTTAACATTGGAAATGAAAATGTTCAACAATAGTGGTGTATAGTGGGGCTGTTTGAGACATCTCCTGCAGCTGTGTAGGAAAAGATGCTTTATTTAAGAAAAAATCCTGGAAGAAATTAAGTGATATGAGCCAGAAGTTCTTCAGCCAATTTAATCGCTAATCTGCTGTTGTTTCTAAATTGAATGAGATACAGACGGAAGTCTGTCTGCCTCTAATTCAAGATATGAACACAGGATGGAATTCAGACCACTATATGCTAAAACGCCTGCTTAAAATTAAACAGGCTTTGCTAGGGGTGGGGATGGGGGGGAGATTAGCCAACTTTTAAACATGCTAATTCACTTTTGAGGGCATGTTGCCAAATTAGCTAAGGCTATCTTGAAGCCATTTGAAGAATTAACTTGAGAACAAACAGTAAACAGGCCTGAATTTCTCTTTTCAAAATTTGTTAATAACTAGACTTTGAAAAAAAAATAAAAAAAGTAATTAAAGGCAGCCTTTTATTCAGATATCATATTATTGAATCCCAGTAATAGCATAGTCTCCTGTGGGTGAAGTAAATAATTTGGGTGGTACCTTTCCTGCTCCCAATGGCTGGTTGTATGTGTAAGGCTGTCGTATTTTCTTTGAAATTCAGATATTCAGAGTATGTGACAATAAGGGAAAATTCAAGTACCAATGAATTGTAATTGATTTTAAACCCTGGGAACTAGAGGGGGCCTCATAGGGGGGACAAATCTCCGGCAATCCTTCTCTTCCATTTAAGAGTGAGCTTATCTCTCGGCATCAGACACCCCATTATTTAGCCTTCAAAATTCTGCTGGACTCTCTAATCTCACATTTGTCAGGTGGTATATTAAAGAGTCATCCATTTTCAACTTTCTTATCAGAATTATAGAAAAGATACAGTGTTAGTTCAGTTGAGAATGTATAACTAACATTCTATTATATCATGAGGAGCTTAGGGAAAACATTTGTCTTGCATTTTAAGCATGGCTTCCTCGTCATCCTAACCTAATATTCTGAAAAGACAAGAGAATTGTCTTTGCTGTTATTTTTTCGTTATCATCATCTATTTTGTAAAATAACTTTCTGCTTTAGTTTCATGCCTTTTAAATGGAAATTGTTCTAAAAGCATCTTGGAAAGCCCAGCACCCTACTCTTTAGTAATTGCTGAGAGGTTAGTTAAATGTGCAGCATTATAAATATAAAACTATTGTTTATCATAATGACTCTTGACCCAAATAATAAAACGCCTTGTCTTCCTCGATGGAATGGTTTCAGTAAGAAAAATTTTATCCTTTCTTTTTTCTTTTTTTTTTTTTTTTTAGGATAAAAGAAAGAATGTAAAGGAGGGAGGGAAAAGGGCGAAAAATGAAAGGAAATCTTAGAATTTATTTAAGTAACATAGCGACTGAATAATGGCTTCTATTTAGTTATCAAATCGGTACATTTATTCTTACAATGCTCTAACATTCTATTAATAGATTTAAAAGGCACAGAAGATATTTTCAATTTGTTTTTGATATATTTACAATTACGCTCCAAATTTAGAGCCCCCAAATTGCCTCCTACATATTTTTTTTTGCAACTTGCCCCCTATTAGTATTAAAATGTTATAAACCTTCCAAAAGATTATCTATAGTATTTAAGCTTCTCTGGGTATTTTGAACTGGTAAATGTATGTGTTTTATCAAATTTGGAAAACATGTAGTCATCATTTTTTAAATAGTTGTTGTTTCATTCTTTCTTGCTTCTCTTCTGAGACCCCAGGTCGATATATATTAGGCCTTTTGAACTTGTGTTACGGTTCCCACAGCTTCTTTTGATTTTCTATTCAATAGTTTATTTTTCTATTTTCACTACTATGCAACATACTGCTGGAAATTCTAACCAATGCAATCGGGCAAGAGGGGGACATAAAGGGCATCCAAATGGGAGCAGAGGAGGTCTGCAAGAGTTCTTGCTCATCATTAATTATCAGGGTATTTTTCTTTACATCTGGAGCCTAGTTATAACAGTTGACTTAAAATCCTTGACCTCTAATCCTAATATTTGCATCATCTCAAGACTGATTCCCAATTATTGCTTTTTTCCCCACTCTTTCAAATCTCTGATAATTTTGTTTTGTCAGATGTACATGATACATTATAGAGAGATTCTGGACTCTCTACACCTAAGAATACTGATTTTTGTTTGTTTTGACAGTTAACTTTTCTTAATGCAGACCCCAAAACTCTGGGTCCCCTCTGCAGTTAACTACCAGCTTAAATACTTGTAAAATTTGCTTTAGTCTTAGCTGGGCTATGTGGGGTCTGCCAAGCACATGCCTAGTTCCAATGTCACAAATGACCTGATAGCATAAATATGCAGAAACCACTGCTCCCTCTCTGTAGCTTCCTCATTTCTTGGACATTCCCCCAGATTCTAGATGTTTTGGTGGCCCTCAAATCTGATTTCTCAATCAGTAAGATTGCATTTTTCTCTGAATTTTAACCTCTCTACTTGGTACCCCCTGGGCCTATCCTTAGGCACAACAAAGATGTTGTCATTCCCTTTTTCCAAGTGTCAGGTCCCCTTTAGCTCCTGCTTTCTTTGGAGCAGCCCTCGAGTGCCTCTGGACGGCACTTGTGTGTGTGTGTGCGCATGTGTGTAATGCGTTACCTGCAGCAGAATCCCACCAGGAAGTTCCCTGCCATTAACCAGAGGTCGAACTCTGAAAAATCATCAATCATAAAGAACACAAAGAATCCTCATAAGAAGGACATTCCCTTGGACATAAAACTTCTTCAAATTGCAAACTTGTACAATTTGAAGACTTAAATGGTTTTTGCTGTTGTTCTTTTTTAAACGCTCATCCTATGTACTGCCATCTCTAAATCAGAGTAATGAATGCAGTGGTTGTGAGCAACTTGACATGATTTGTAGAAGCACAAAAGGCCCTAGGGAATTGGACTTGGTATTGCTCACTTTTAAGCTAATAAAGAGAAAACCCTACAATCAAATGCAGTGAAGGGTATAATTGGTGCAATACTGCTTGCTATCAGTGTACTTTTCAGGGTCATTTTTGTTAACTGAGGAATGAAGTAAAACACTTTTAAGCACCCAGGACGTCAATAAGAATATATATGGTTACCCTGAGCAGTCAAGTCCAAATACATGATGCCTGATTATTACAGAAGCACCTATTCAACATTGCTCATTGTAAAAAATCTTGTTCTTTAGTTGCAGATATACATCACCTGACATCAAGCCATGTCTAGAAAATATATCACTTTTCGCTGCATGTACCATTAAGGGTGAATAAAAGTGTCAAAAGTAAAGGAGAGCTTATACACATATTACAGGTATGGGAATGGCTGTACATCTTGAAAATATATCCATCAGGAGGTGTGGGCAGTTTTCACAGAAGGTGAAATATTTCAAAAGCGATACCTTATTGTGTGCCATGGAATACATATTTCCCGAGTCGGGAGAAATTCCAAGCCTTCTTTTTCTGTCTCCTATGTTCTGGCTGATGCCTTATAATCACGGCTTCTCCATTCAGTCGCCATGGAAATGAGAGGGACGTTGTTGTCCTGGATAGTGAACCGACTTAGTAATAGGAAACTACAGATAGGGATAACTGGGCATCCATGCTCCTCGGAGGTCAGCAATAAAACCTGTTTTATTTGAGGAATAAAATCCCACATAAGTAGATAAGTCTTCCCAATAAGGAAAAGGAGGCGAGATGATGGTAAGACACTGAACAGCCTCTCTACAGCTTTGCGAATGGGCAGAAAGGTGAAATGTGTTTGAATGTGGGCAAACATTAGATAATATAGCTTATTATCAAAGAACCCTGTTTGCATTTTCCTACCTGAGAACAGAACCCTAGAGTGTAATGAAGGGAAAGCCAAGTTCTCATCTTCCTCTTTAAGAGGTCTTATTAAAGTCAGGTCCTTTCTCTGACCAGTCCAAGCAATTCATTCCTTTCAAATTATTTCAGAAATTTTCCAAGAGTAAAAAATATAAGACGTTTCCTTAAAACTTTACTTTAAGTCAACTAAGTTATGGAATGATCTAAATGGTATGGTACCTTAAGGCATGGTGCCTAAACCAACAGCATCAGTGTCACCAGAGCTTGTTGGAAATGCAAAAGCTCAGGTTCAACTCCAGATCTGCTGAATCATAGTCTGCATTTAACAAGATCCCCAGGTGACTGATATGTAGGTTACAGTTTGAGAAATACTGGAATAGATAAAGACCATAAAATAATGCTTACTCAAGCATCTTATGTCTTACGTAGTGACATCATTAGGAAGAGAGGTCAAACAGCATTAAGGAAATGTGTAGGTGGCTATAATTTGGGAGCTACTTTCGATTCTCAGAAAAAGATAACTAGCACTAAAGGATCTAAAGAGGTTACAAATAAGGAATAAGAAATGAAATGAAACCTGGGTAAATGTGAGATATGAATCTGCGAAATAATAATACCAAATAAGACATTTAATAGACCCAATTTAGAAAGCAGTATTATCAGGAGATCCAGAGCTGGGATGAAAGTGAAGAACAAATTATAGTAAAATCAGCCTTTCAACGTATTAGGATAATAAAAACAACTAATGTAATTTGCGGCCTCCTACCCAGAGACAAATCATGGAAGAGGCAGATTATGGTTCTTTTTTATTGACCCAGGTGAAGATTCATAGAGAATATTAAGACACAAAAGCAGAAAATCTCAGGCTTCATACAGGATCCAGAGAACAACAGGTTATGAAATTTCATAGATGAAAAGAACTATGAACAGTTTTAATGATGAGTCTCAAGTCAGACATAGGACAACAAGTGGAATTATGAAATGTGAAAAGCCTTTGATTTTAGGAGGTGTAAAATTTGAAGTATAGTAGTAAAATCAAGCAGAAAAAAAAATGTGTCCCAAACATTAACACCCATCCCACATATTTCATAACGCCCAGCCCAAGTCTGTGTGGCCACAGAAACATTCCCTCATAAGAAAATAACCAGTGGTGGCCAACTCCATCCCCCATTACTTGGTCTTGAGAAAAGTTGAGACAATCTAACGTATCTCTACCTTGAACTTTTGCAGTGACACAGCTTACCGAAGACCAAGAACCATGTAAGTTTCCCAGGTCCAGACCTTTAGGCCTGTCCTCACCATGATCTTCTGGGGCTACACAGCCAGGCAGTTGTTGATCTCCTTTCCCCCACTTGAACATAAATCGTGTTCCCCTGAATGGCAGTTCAGCTCATTAGGCTCTGGACTAACTTTAGTATACTAGGGATGGGGAAAAATATGAAGATGTTTTCAGCTATAATCATACTGAGCTACAGAAGAACATACTATAATATTTCCGAGACAAAAGAATACTTCTGCTATATAAAAATCAGTTCTTAAAGTGCAAATAAATAAATGACTCATTACAAAAGATGTTCTCACATTTCAGAAGCCTTCTCCGTAGGGTTCCTTTTCAAAACTGATCTCCTCTAGTGTTTTTAAGTGCTTTACAGATCATTAACTACATGGCAGAGGGGCAATGGGAAGGGATTTCTAAATTTAATGAACTAGGACGCACTCAAATTGAGGACAGATAAAAATAAGACAAGTTTATATTTAAAATTCTACTTTATCAGTGGGAAAACATAACCACAAAAACCATACATACATAAAATTGAAAAGTGTTCATTTCTCTGGCACGCTGTACCTGAGAGAGTAACAGCTTGAGGAAAACACTGATGGTGTTTACAACATGTAAATATGACAATTATGTATATTAATGTATTAGTCTACATAAAATATTAGACAGGTGCATGTCAATATCTAGTATATCTGTGCCTGTGTGTATAAGTTATACATTATATTAATACATATTATTACTATCTATCTCTATTAATAGATATTAAATATGTGTGCCCATGCATTTATATTTTATATTAATACCACCCTTAGGGATATTAATAAATATTAAATATTTGTGCCTTCATAGATGAGTGTGCATAGATGTAATATATATGTGTACATGTGTATTTGTGAGTCAGTCATCACCTAACAAAGAGGAAACATCATCAAACTTCCTACTTTTGCATTTTACACCTAAATTTAATACTGACATTGACTTTACAAATCTCCTTTTCTGAATACAATGTAACCCAATAGTATATTCACTCCCACAACTTAAGCTCTTAAATCTTTTTTAGAGATGATTTAAGCCAGGAAATAAATCAGCCACATCCCTAAAAACTTTGGCTATAATTGCATAATGTATTTTTCCAACAGAAGTGTTTAAAGTGCTTTCCATGAAGCAAATGCTTTACAAAGTTAGCAGGAGTTTCCTGGAAATAACAATATAAATGTTATCAGCTGTGTTTTGTTGGGAAACCAAGAGGCCATGTTAATTAATACTTTATCCATAAAATTAAATCAGGCAAGAAAACATTAGTTCTTAAATAACTATAAAGTTAATTTAATGTTTACTTTTGATGGGAACAGGCTGAAGAGAGCTTAAAAATGGTATTAGACAGATAATGCACTATTTCAAAACATTTTCATGAATTAACGTTTTGCTTTTAAATGTTTCAATGGAATAGTGGAATATGCACATTAAATACATACAATTAAAACATATTGTATATCTTGTAAACTGCTGTGTGAAAATATATATGAAATGTGAAGAAATGAAATTAGAGACATGGTTAGAAGACTGTTACCACAGCAGCTGCATGGGTACAGCCAGGGGCACAGCACAACTCAGCTCTCTCAGATGGGTCTTGGTCTGGAATTAATGCTCTACTGACTCCTTAAAATTCTTGATTTTTCAACAAGGGGGCTTTCATTGGGTCCCTGAATTATTTAGCTCTCACTGGCTGTTACAGAAATCTGGTTGTAAAATGTTGGTGCCATGGACTAGGATAAGACACTAGGAATGGGACAAAAGTGATCTCTGCTTTGCAGGTGAAATACAGCCACAGTGAAATAATCAAATTGCCACTAAAATGAGCTTTCAATTTGTCCCAGGCCGAGGACTTCAGTTGTTTATGTCATATTAACTTATGATAATCAACAAATATCCTTTACTATTTTGAATAATCCAGTACTATTTTTCAAAAGATTGCTGCTTTTTGTCACCTTATGTCTGCATAGGATGTATTTACAATAGACATGAACTCTGAAAGGTGAAGAAATGACATTGTAAGTGAACATTTACATTTATTTTTCCATTTCACTAATGTCTATCAAGCCCAAAGCATGGGAAAGACTCCATGCTGTGAACTTAAAGTAATGCCGGTTTTTATTAACAACTTATAATTTAGTTGAAAGTGAAGGCTCAAATACCCGTAGTACACAGAACCATATTCTTCTAAAGGAGACATAAACAATGCACTAAAAGGGATTCTATTTCTTTAGACGGATCATCAGAAGTTTTATCAAGTGTTTCTGCTTATTTAATCACAAAAGTTCAAAGATTTTTGTCATGGCACCAGAATGCGAGATGACATTATTGTGACATTTTATTTTAATTAAAATCAGATATTGCCAGGGATTCCATAGTAGACATCACCCAATATGTAGTAAGCCATAAGATTGTCATGGTATATTGGAAAATCCCATTTTAGAAGTTAAATATTATTGAGGTCTTTAAAGAAAAAAATTTCACAATGTCTCTCCTTATTCCCTACAAAATGAAATAGATATGTAATTAAAATAATCTTGGGCCTGGCACAGTGGCTCACACCTATAATCCTAGCAATTTGGGAGGCTGAGGCAGGACAATCCCTTGAGCCCAGGAATTTGAAAACAGACTGAGCAACACAGTGTGAGCAACATAATCAGACTCCATCTCTACAAAAAAAATTAAAAACAAATATGTGTATTTAGCTATGCATGGTGGTGCACTTGTAGTCCCAGCTACTCAGGAGGCTAAAGCAGGAGGATTGTTTGAATACAGGAATTTGAGGTTGCAGTGAGCTATGATCATGCCACTGCACTCTAGCCCAGACAGTGTGCGATCCTGTCTCAAAAAAAGCAAAAAACAAAATAATGACTCTTAGTATCTGTCATCTGAGTTAAAAAATAAAACCAGAATCTTGACCAGTAAATAGAAATCTATTAAGAGATACATCAAAGTATCTCGGTTGTCGCACAGCAGAGCCGTCTTCAGTTTAACAATTGATTCAAGCTACAGCGAATGTGGACGCTGTCTCTACAGCATGGAGCTCTCATCAGGGACAAGTCTGGTTTGATGACCAAATTTCAAAGCAGCTATCCCAAAGGAAAACATAAGCACAGACACACACACCCCACACCTACGTCAAACAGAAGACACGTGGGCAATGGAGGGATGTAGCCAGACCCCAGAGACAGAGACCTCTGGCTCCGAAGAGCTCCACTTGTCACGCATCACAGCCTCGAGGCTCCAGACATTTCATCCCAAAACACTTGTTACACTTTCAGGCTTCTGTGATTCAGGCTGTGGGCAGAGCTTCTAGCTTTTCTCTCCTGAGATAAACTCAGGGGCTCTGCCTTATCTCCCTTTGAAAACCTGCATCCATGGAATAAACTAGTCCCTCGCCAAAGCACTCACTTCTGGAAACATGAAGGGAATAGAAAATGCCTCCTAGCACAGGCCGCACCCAGTCGGCCAGCGCTTCCACGCCCTCCTGGCCCCGCCCACCCTAAGTAGGGCCGAAGAGCGTTGCCACCTGCTGCTTGCCAATCGTTAAGCCTGACACAGGCATAGAAGAGTTTCACATGAAAACAAAGTGGACCAGTGGACTAAGGACATGAGAGACATTGAGAAGGTGTGACACAACTTGGAAAATACGTGACCATCTTACAGTAGGGTCCTTTTAGGCAAGAACAGAAACACTTCGGCTAACCCTGTATTTATCCATCTCAAAAATCCAGATCCCAGCTTTTAGGACCTCTCTTCTGCTCTGTAATTGTGGGTATTCTCCTCCCAGCTTCTCCCTCTCCAGGTCTGTTAAATATCACTTCCAGTTTATTCTTTCCAAAGCTCATTTTCCCGTTCAAGGTCTCCAAGGATGCTCCTTGACCAACGAATGTAGGGAATTTTTTCATATGACATTCCATTCTGTTTGTGATCCTACCACAGCTTATTTTGTCAATCTTATTGTTATTATTCACTTGCACATATATTACCTTTGAGTCAAGTGGTCCCCAAAAATGCCTGGTAGGTTGGCTCATGACATGTAATTCTTCTGACTCGTTATTCTTGTCTGTTGAAATTCTACTCATTCTCCACAGTGCTATCATCACCTACTCCAGAAAGCTTTATGTTTTTCCCACCCGATATTCATCTCCTCTGAACTAAGCCAGCATCTATTTTATACCTGTGTTGACATTTACTCTGTGTGTACATACTTATTTGAATCATTATGCTACTTGGTTTTGTCCTGTAGCCGATTCAGCCCTGAATGCCGATACCATGAGGAGGTGATAGTCTTCTGTCTCTCTATTCCACACCAGGTCTACTGATTGTAAAACAAGGGTTCAATAAGTTTTATTTAATGAGTGGCTAGAAAAGAGCAGAAGACTGACTTCTTCTCCCTACTCTGAGATCATGTTTCACAAACGTTGTCCTTCTAGGCAAACCTTTTGGAGAGTCTATTGGCTGAAGGCAAAATAAACAAACAGTGAAAAAGAAACTCCTAACTGTTTAATACAGAAATACCAAAATGAAAGAATACATCACACTGCCATGGTCATCATGAGCTTCCTTCACATTTGCTAATTCAAGAGTCAATGATTGGAATAATCATATGGGCCAATGATTGCCTGTTACAGCCCTGATTTTTATGTTTGTAATTATTGATTATCCATGCTCTCCTTTCACTCTCAAAAGAGTTCTGGTTTAGATGAAAAATTATATATTCAGCCTCCTTCAGAACCATTTTCAGAGCCCCGAGAAAGGGCTTAGTTTATTTGTCAACATTGTACTAGTCTTCGTAAGCTAGCATGGGAGCAGTGTGGGTTCCTCTAAAAAGAAAACCAACCAACAGACAAACAAAAAAACAAAAATAAACAAATAGAAGAAACAAACAAATAACAAAACAAATCCCAAAGGCTAAGCCACTGGAAGTAGAAAAGGCTAAAACATAAGGCTCAGGATCATAGGGAGGAAGATTTTTTTTCCTCCTTTTACTCTCTTCTCTCCCAGGAATTCTTCATTAGACTCAATTTAAGCCTTGAGTTTGAGGCTTTGTATTCTCAGTTGGTAAGCACACCTATTAAAAAAGCAATGTATTCATGGTAACTCCCTGGCTCCAGCAGGACCTGTGTATTCACCGCTAGCAGTGGACACCATGCCAGGAGAACCTGACTCCTGGTGCAAAAGGATTAAGAAAAAAAAAAAAGTCAAATAACGCCAAAAGAAGGAAAAAAAAACAGCCCTATATAATTCCTTTCTGTACTCTGTGGTTTGTTTTACTTAGGAAAACGGCCTGGTTATACCCTGCAGCACGCATTCATTACAGTGATCTTTGACTGGCAGATGCAGAGGAATAGGATGCATATTTTAGTGCTTATTATAATACCCTGTCCAAAAACAACTTGACAAATTTGTGATTTCGACAATATCTCATTTTGCTGGCTGCGGTGCTCTGTGATTGTCTGGCCCACGTGGCTTCCAGATTATGCATACCACCAATACTTCTCATTAAAATGGCCACAGTTCACCAGTTTCGGTAGCTTGGAACGAACTTGGAATGAATTATTATACAACAAAGAGGCTGCTGTCATGCAGAACAAAAGACAAGCAAAAGAGAGCTTTGGCTTAATGAGGCTAAGTGAGTGTCTCCCCTGCATCACAGCTACTTGACGGCCTTTGAGCATGGATTTTTTTCTCCACAGGCCAAAACCTTTGGTCTATTATTTTGTGTTTATGCACCTTGAGGCTAATATACATTTTAATATGCTGCACATGGAGGAAGAAAAAAATCAGCCATTAGATTAGAACATGTGCACTCCCTGTTAAATTAATGACAACCGAACATAGAGATAAATTTAGGTTTTCATATTTAATTATAGCACACTGCAGTACGTTTAGCAAGGATAAATTGCACTATTATTATGCTTCATTTTTTTTGACGTCTTCCCCTATTAATGGTGTACACTTGCACCACCGCCACCACCATCACCACCACCCTGTGCCATATTAACATCTCTGCTTTTCAGCCTTCTCTCAACATTGCCCAAGCTTAGCCACCACATTGAAAGGTATACTATTTTGTTAAATTTAGTGAGGGAACCAATGCTATTTTGGCACTTCTGCATGAATAGAATGTAATCTGTAAGAACAAAATGATAACTCATCTAAGGATCATTCAGTTATCACTCCTTCTTCCTGCCTTGGGTTATAGTGATGGCCTCAAGTTCTCTGCCTTCTTGATCTAGCAAAAGCACAAAGCACAGCATGTGACTCTGAGAAGTGGCTGTTTCATGATGACTCAAATGACAGGTATATAAAGCCTAGTCATAACAATCCCACGAAAAATCTCAAAAATCCTATTGCTTTTTGCAACTTTTCTGTGTTGATTTTAGCATATTTGATATAGAGATGGGAATATATGTTTACACAGGTAGCAAAAGTTGCAGGGTAAAAAAGACCCAACAGTCTTCGGGGGAAAAAAAAAATTAAGAGGGTTGATGGTGAATGCTGCTGTTCATTCTCCCAAGGCCACCAAAGCAGGAAAAGATTGTTAATATGACAGAAATGTCAAAATGAACTTTTCATGTAGAATGACTAGGTAACTTCTCGTTCTCTCTGTTTGGGGTCTGTAATTTTACCTTTTATTACTTGAGTGTATTTGTTCCCTTTTACATCTGGAACTTATAGTTTGGCTTACTTCATATACCAGTTAATAGAGTTCCAGTTGATTGCTCTGAATGTAACAGATTCTTCTTCTATCTTTGTGTAAAGCTGAAAGGCAAGCATTTGCCTGTATGTCTGCATGAAGGAAGCGTACGCATTTGTTATCTTCTTGCTTTAAAAAGTCACTTGAATTAGAAAAGGTCTTATAGTCAGAGAATATTTTTCCAAGGTCTGAGAGTCAAAATCCAGTTCTGAAATAATCCCGAGACTTACTTTATTGGATATTTGTGTGATGATGACACACACTGGAGTCTGATGACCAGAGGATCATGCAAGAATAATTCCCATGTAAGAAAGATCTTTTACTGGGAAGAAACGGTCCAAGAGTGGGATCCGTGATCATTGGCTGATGAACAACTCTTCTTGATGACACAGAAAGGCAGCTTTTCTACCTTTATTAAGAATAATTCCCTTTGCCCAAATTCTGGGAGAAATGCAATTTCCAAGATGACTTATAAGAAAGGGCTTTACAATGATGGGCTGTAAAATTCATTTTCAAAATGCTTTTTACTTTAAAATACTTCAAAAGCTAAAACTATGAGGAAATGAATTAACTAAGGAACTAAAAGTGTGAGGCAATGAATTAGTTAATGAATTAACTAATATGGTATGGTAAAAATGTCTTATGATTAAAAAGAGCTACTTTTTTAAATTCTGAGTTTGGAATACTTAAAAATCTAAGAAATTCCTCGTGGAAAAGAGATGAGGACTATATTGACTGTTTTGTAGAGTTGGACACTGTATCACTAGGTACAGGGTCTTTCTAATTGGTGTATGATATTAAACTTCTCACTCAACAGTCTCACTCATCCTTACGTTTCTGTTCGCCTGTAGACAAGTGGTTCAGACATCTTGAGCAGTAATAGTTAGTGGTCATCAAGTCACTTTCCTGGGATAGTCTATTTTGTAGTTCAAAGAATTTTTTCTAACTGGTCAACTGTTCTCTGTCCCACACACTCTGGCCATTTGATATTACAATGTGCTTACAGCAGATTCCAGGACACCCCAAGTATTCTTATATAACTGTTCTGCTAAAAAGGAATTTGAAAATATACCTTGTTCCAAACATCCCTTGAAGAAGGAAAATAACTTTTTAAAAAAATAAATATAATAATTTTAAAATAACATCCTGGCCCTTAGGAATACTTGTTATTAAGCTTAAAAAGCAGGAAACCAAACTATATGACAGTTCTGTTCAAAAACATGTATTTTGGGACAGTTGATAATATCTATAAATTAAAAGACATTTCTGAAAGCAGAAATTCTAGATAGTTTTTATTTCCTTCTTTTTATCTTCTATATATCCTCAATTTTCCATAGTGAACATTCATTTTTTATAGAGAGAAAGACTAAAAGTGAAAGCAGTATCTTTAGGAAGTTTTGTATGAGTCTCTAAAGAATTATTGATCAAATAATTCATCAAAATAGCCATAGAGGAGCCAGGTTGTAAAGAATTAACATTATTCAAGTTCCAAAAAGAAAAATCAGGAACGGAATAAAGAAGTGACATTATTCAGCTTATAGAACAGATTAAATTTTAGCCAACAAAGAAAGGCTAAGGAAAAATTGCTACTTTAAAAGAAAGAACAGATTATTCCAGTTTTGCAAAAAGAGTAACAGTTGAGTCTACTACTGATAAAGGAAAGTGAAACCAGTATGAAAGAGTTAAATCTGACACAGGTGTGTTTTCCTGAGAATAACCTGTTCAAAAGGTAACTGAAAACATCTCTGGAATCTTTCCTGGGGTTTGGGGGTTTTTTTTGGGGGGGTTGCAATTTTTTGGCCAAGGCCAGGGGGTTGAACCTGCCCTCTGGTATATGGGGCTGGTGCCTCACTCCTTGAGCCATAGATACCACCCTGCTTTCCTGTTTCTTTTTGCTTGATTTCTTTTCTCTCTATTTCTTTCCTTTGGGCCTTGAGATAAAGAGAGATTCTCATGTATCTATAATTCTGTGTGTAATATTATATGAAGGAAGGTAGTTTCTTCTTCTGCTGTAATTAAGTTGTCTTTAAAATTAAGGTTTCTTTAAAATATACTTTCCAGAATTCTCAAGTTAGTTCTTCTCATGTAATGGTGGAAACATTTGGCGAAGCCCCACTGAAGACAGATTTATACCCACTATGCGGTATGATTATTCTTGCTAAAAATGGTCCAGTGAACTTTGAATATAAGTTGAAGAACCATCAAACTTGATTCTATTTCAATTTTGAATTAATTACCATTAGTATCTAAATTCCTATCCTCCCTGCATTATATGGAACAAGGCACAAATTATAAACCTGAGTACCTCCAAACCTAATTTAGTTCATTTTACTCAAACAGCGAAAACAAAGAGGGATCCAAAAGAGCTGGGTTTTTGTTTTGTTTTGTTGTTTTGTCTTTTTCTTGAAAGCTACTAAGCAGTTCTGGAGTGTGGCTTTAGAATCTGCAGAATGATGATTTTGGTAGGAGATGCACTGCAGCTACATGGCTGAGCTGTCACTAACTCCTCCCCTGCCCGCTGTGATGCCTCACGTGGAATCCACTTAATAGGACACAGAAACTGCTGGTCATCTGCAGTCATTCATTCATTAGTTAAGATAACTTAAATCCCTGCTAGATGCCAGGCACTGCCCTAGACACTGGGAATTTCAGTGAAAATGAACCCATCCACTTTCATAGAACCCATATTTCAGTAAAGGAGATTAAACTGAATAATAAAGCATGATAGGTGATAAGGGCTATGTGAAAAGGAAAAGTGAGAAGGCAAAGGAGTTTGAAAGTGGCAATCAGGAGACAGGTTGCAGTGTACAGGTCGGAGAATAGTGAGTATGGACATCACGGAGAAGGTGGCATTTGTTTGGCCTTGTTTTGTTTTTTCCAGATTAATCGAAGGGCACATCTGATGAGGTTACATTGTGTTAGGAAAAGTCCATTTGTTTTTGAGTCCTTTACCCAAGAGATGTGAAATATACCCCGATCTTGTACGCGTTAGTTTGGGGCTTACTGAGTCCCTTCCCGTTCTCCCTCCTCCCCTCTTCTTGAATTTAATTGTGTTTTCCTCTCATGTGTGAGCCTGTAGTTGTTCATCCACTAGTTTCAAATTAGTCTTGAGTACATAGGATGCTTGTTTTTCCATTCTTGAGATACTTTGCTAAGAAGAATGTTCTTCACCTCTACCCAGGTAAATACCAAAGATACAAAACCATGGAGTACTATTCAACCATGAAGAGAGGTGGCATTTGAATGAAGGTTGAAGGAGGTGAGGAGAGCCACATGGGTATCTGGGAGAGGAAATGTCCAGGCAGCAGGAACAGCCCGTTGAAAAGGCCTAAAGATCAGCAGAGAACAGTCTGGAGTGGCGTGGGCAGAGAGAAGAGGCGGGGACAGGAGGAGCAGCTGTCTTCAGGCCCTCCCTTAGTTCTCTTCTCTCTCAGGAATCTGTTGGTCATCTTCCGTGTATCTCTTCACCCTCTTTGCTCCCCATATTCTCAGTTCCATCAGATGTGCATTCATCACGCTTCCATCATGTGGTGGAAATTGCATGAGAAAATGCAAGTCGAATCCTGCGTGAAGCCAGGTCGCCGCGCTTCATTAGCACTCGCTGTTCTGCTCTACTGGATTACAACGATGGGGTTTTCTGGTGTGATTGGTACTCAGGAGTGAATGTACCCTAACCTCCACATGTCTGCAAACCTGGTAGACTTAAGGCCCACTCTCAGCTGCACCTAAATTTGGCTTGCTGGTATGACACACACACATACACAAAAATAATTACTTGAATATTGGGAAAAATGGTAAGCTCCTTTGCTGAATGAGCAGCATATTCAGCATAAGCCAGAAGCAATGTTGTTCACTCTCAGACAGCCCCTCCAGGCTCATTTTCCTGCTTTTTGATAAAATCCCGGAGCTTTTCTGATCCCTTTCAGGCCTTAGAAAATTCCCAAGTAACAGAGACCATCCAGGAAATGTCTAGCTCTCCTGCTATG
The DNA here is from genome assembly GCA_963574655.1 of Perodicticus potto. NCBI lineage: Eukaryota > Metazoa > Chordata > Mammalia > Primates > Lorisidae > Perodicticus > Perodicticus potto. The sequence goes on along the minus strand of CAUYRH010135495.1, from coordinate 43,160 downwards.
CGCCAGTTATCTGCTTTGGCCCACACTAGCCTGACAGCTGCAGTAGAGGAAAGGCTGGGTGTACTGGACCTGGGGTTTTCTTCACCTCCCTGTTCTGTCCCACCTCTCCTCTCTCCATATCATTTCTGAGTCTTCCAGTGTCCTGGGAAGGGAGGGAGCCTATGGGACTAAAAGATGCTTGAATGGTACTCTAATGGGTTGGTGCTGATATCAACCCAAGTAGAGCAAATGCTCAAATGTTAGTTCTTTTTCTTAAAGGATCCCTCTGTAGGACCTTTAGAGATTCCCCTCTCCCCATTGTCTAGTCCTGGTGATACGCTCTGCCTCTGCCCATGATGATTCCCTGTGCTTTAGCATTTTATCCCTCAAGACTTTCTACTGGGATCACCTCTCTTAGGTAGGACTTTCAAGATAGTCATTTCATGGTAGCTTTCCACAGGCATCTCCAAATGAGGCATCTCATCTTTTTTTGTTTGTTTGTTTTATAGTAACTTCTCTGCCTTTCTTTTCTTTTTTTTTTTTTTTTTCAGTTTTTGGCCGGGGCTGAGTTTGAACCCACCACCTCCAGTATATGGGGCTGGTGCCCTACTCCTTTGAGCCACAGGCGCCGCCCCTCTGCCTTTCTTTAGAGCAAGATCCCAGAGCAAGATCTTAAACCTACAAAGTAAGTTTGGAGCACATGTCACCAAGTCGTACCCAATCCTATTTAGAAAGAAGGACATTTACCAACATTTCTTTTATTCTTGGGCTCTACCAAAGACTAAGAAACATCTATGACATCCTATTCCAATAGTGCTATTAAATTTGCTTTCAATCTCTACTTTTGCCTTTAATCCATTGCTTAAAAACATAGAATTTTTTTTCAAGGCTAGAAACATCTGCTAGTGTAGAAATAACCTTCAAACCAAGAATATAATGGTGCTTCAATTGGTTAAACCAAGTGGTAGAGAGAGAGATTTTAAATACTAGAAGTTCAAGATCTTTAAAAATCCAGGTATAGAACCCAATCTTTGTGTGTGATACAGTTTCATTGTTCTTTTGCATATCTATAAGATGTGTTATTAGGTTCTTACAAAATGTTGATTTCCCTTTAAAATATTCATGGTGTGAAACCATTTTAAGAATACATGATTCTTTTCTTAGTTTTTATTATTTATTTTTTTAAAAGACCAAAAAGTACTTTGCAGTTTTCTAAAACCCCATTGGCTTAATCCGTTTGTAAGTAGGAAGACCCTGCTATAGCATCAGAAATGAGGGGAAGGGGGCCTGAGGTACTTCACCTTGTTCATCACTGATGATCCTGACCTGGCGTGGGTCAGAACGGGCAACAGAACCCCAGGATTCCTAATATCTTGGGATTAGTTGTCCTAGGAAATCAATGTGCACTTTGAATTAAGATTTATGAATCCACAAAGCTTAAGCAGAAATATGCAATTTTGGCAGATTTCTTATTTTCCCAAAAAGGCCAAACTCAATAAGTAAATTTCCAATTCCTAAACAAATGCCATATGCCTCATGCCGCTCTCACATGTAACTACCTTCATGTTTTATGTGATAATTAACGTTTACTACCCACAAGCCTTTGTTATGAAAATGAAATGCATCAAACCGAGTCAGCCACATGACCAGAATCAGTGAAAGCTCGTCACTGCTGCTGCACAGCGACCCATGAGCCATCATAAAGGCAGAAGAGCTCTTGGTTCCTGAGATCCCTGGAAAATGCATTGCCTTAATTAGCAAACGCCATCTTGAGTGACTCCTCCAGAGACTTCCAATTAACTAAGCTTCTAGACTAACATCATTAATACTTCTCTCTTATTAGTTCATATGTATATTTAAATCAACAAAAATTATCAACACTTTGTCACCCTGGAACCTAACCTACATGAATATTTTCTGGGAGTAAAAATGCAGACGAGTGAAACTCATGCTGTTTATTAAGCAAACAATCTTAGAAGCAGCACGCAACACAACTGCTCGCCAGCTCGCACACCCACCAGATTCTCTCTCCTGCTGGTCTCAGTTTCTTCTATTTATACTTCTCACTGGATGAACTCACCGTGCCCCCTACTGCTTAGGAGTAATACTACCACAGCGTAGCCCAACACAACACGTTGAGGTCCTCTCCGGAGATTCCTTTCCGGCCATATGCTATCTTTCAGAATGCTTGTTGAACAACATTGTTTGTCTCCCCTTGGTCACCAATGCCAGGATAAATCTGTGGAGTCATGCTGGCAAGAGAAATGGCCTCCAGTCTGCAACAACAAACAGTTCCTTATTACTGACCCCACCATCTGTCCTGGTTTCCACATGCCACTCTCACGCAGGAGCAGGTTTCAGCTGCGCCGGGTTCAGTGTGCATCCAGCCTCTTCCAGCGAGGTCAGCTTGAATCCTGACCACTGGGGCGCTTAGCCCCTTACTGAGCTGATACCCTTTATCCAGACTGAAAAGTGGCTGGTGGACACTGAAAAGAAAAGCCTTTGACAGCTCTTCTCTGCTAGAACACGTGTTCACTGATGGCTTGAATGAGGGGTGTGTACGTAGTTGGAGATTGCAGTCGGTGACAAAGGCAAGATATAATTATTGCATCCTTTTTGTTATGGTGTATACCCACCCAGACCAGTAGGCTTATAAGCAGTAAAGGTAAAAGGAGTATTCCCTGGCACATTAGTGATTGCCCATTTAAAAATGTATAGACTAGCCAGAGATGTTTTCAAGATGAAGTTGTTTCCGAAAGGCTCATTTCAAAGAGGTAGATGATCTTACATGCTTTGCCATTGTAGTCTCAATATAAATCAGTTTATCCCAGCTTGCAGTGCATCTTGAGTGCTCAAAATATCACATTTGGTGACAAGGATAAAAAAGACAGCACTCTCAAACTAGCAATATTAAAGTAAGTGTGCCAAGAGCACATTATGAAAAAAAAAAAAAAAAACGATAGACATACAGAGCTGGCAGAATGTCTGCAGAGAAACTCAATGAAAGAAATTGTCTTTTCCTGTTCATACCATTATGAGAAAGTGTACGGAAAGTTATTTTATTAAGTGTTTGTTTTCTCTGTCTGGAATTTAATGCTATACAAAATACTAAATAGTCAAGCTTCAAGAGAGATGATAAGCCTGGAAGGCTTACATTAGTACCCCAAGTATTGGTCATTGTACAGGGATTGAAAATTTAACAACCACATTAAACACCAAGCCAAATCAATAGTAATATTTTCAGTCTCTCCAAGGCAGACGACTGAACACACTGAAAGCATCTGAGGGTTGTGTGGCCTGTCGTTAGCTGGTACATACGTCTGTGAGGCTGGTGGCCAGTGTCATCAGCTCTGGGAAGACACTATATTCTTAGCATTCCCAGACGGCCTGCTATGCTACAGTTCCAAAAATCTCACAAGCACTGCACGGGACCAAAAAAACTCACAAGAACTGAGGCAGGTATATTGTCCCAGTAGCTGAACAATATGCCTGCCTCAGATTGAACCATTGTCTTGGCATCACCCACATTCTTCCTTACCCTTCATCCGAAAAATTAATAGATGCCTGCCTTTCACAGATATCACGGGTGTGGAATGAGATTTATTAGCCAGAGAAGTTCTCTGATTTGTGACACTCTTAAGTACTACAGCATCAGTTATCCATTTTATTTATTCTTGCTAGTCCAAGGATATCTAGCATGCTACTCTTTACTAGTATTGGGATGCCATAAAAAAAAGAAATAATCCAGCTGCTCTGGCCTGTAGACTTGCGTGCTTCTCATCACAAATTTGCATTCCCGCCAAGGTATCCTTTAATGCAGCACTTTGTTTATACCATCAATCTTTCGGGGGGATTCAGACTATTCCTCTTGATGTGTCCAAACATCAGATCTTCTTTTTGAGTCCACCTTTGTGACTTGCTAGTCCTGAAGAACTAAATATAATTCCCATTTTGATGGCAGGGAATAGCTTAGGTGAGAAGCAATTGAGAATTCCATGCGAGGGATCCTAGGGTAGTTTAGTCTTGCGTGGGGGAAAGACTCTTATTAGCTATCCGAAAAGAAGAACATGTTCATGTGCAGACACACATGGATTTGGGAATTAGCACCCACAGGGTCGGAGAGCATCACTGAATCCTGGGGCTAAGTATAAGAACCTCCTTTCATTTTCTCATCTCTAAAACGAGGATAATAATAACACTTACCTACAAAAGTAGTTGTGAAGATTGTATAAAAAAAGAAATGCTTACCCCAAGGCATAGCACAGGGAGAGCTCAGGATTTTGTTATATGTGTCGGGATTCTGAGTACTTTTTTAAATGTATTTTTATGTGTATACATTCATGTATGCAATGTTGCTATGTTGATATATTACATCGTGGTGAAGTCAGAGCCTTCAGTGCAGCCGTCCCCAGAGCAATGCAATGCACATCGTGCCCACCCAGCAACCTCCCATCCTTCGTCCCTCATACCCCACCTGTCGAGCATCCACTGTCCATCATTCACACTCTGCTTGCTGTGTACACAGTCTTTAGCTCCCACTTATAAGTGAGAACATGCAGTATTTGTCTTTCTGTGTTTCACGTAAGATAATGGCCTCCAGTTCCATCTACGTTGCTGCAAAAGACACGGTTTCATTCTTTTTTACAGTTGAGTAGTATTCCATTTTGTATATGTACCACCTTTTCTTTATCCAGTCCTCTGTTGATGTACACTTAGATTGATTCTATATCTTTGTTATTGTGAACAGCGCTGCAATAAATATGTGAGACTGGTATATTTTTAATATATTGATTTTTGGTTTCCATTAGGTAGGTAGTAGTTCTCTTTTCAATTCTTTGTGAAATCTCCATACTGTTTACCACAGAAGTTGCACTAATTTACATTCCCACCTTGAATGAAAGGTCCCTTTTCCCTGCATTTTTTGCCAATATCTGTTCTTCCCCTTCTTTGCCTTTTTTAAGAACAGCCATTGAGATTGGTTTGAATTCACATTTACCTGATGATTGGTAATTTTGAACATTGTGTTTATGTGCTTATTGGTCATTTGTCTTCTTTTGAAAAAAATGTCTATGCACAGTCCCATTCCACTTTTTAATGGGGTTATTTGCTTTTGCTGTTGTTGTTGTTGTTCTTGTAGATTTATTTGAATTCCTTGGAAATTCTGGATATTAATCCTCTGTTGGATGTATAGCTTATAAGTATTTCCTCCCATTCTGTAGATTTTCTGTTCACTCTGTTGATTATTTCTTTCACTGTGCAGAAGCTTTCCAGTTTAAGTCCCACTTGTCTATTTCTATTTTTGCTGCCTATGCTATTGAGGTCTTAGTCATGAATTCTTTGCCTAGGCCAATATCCAGAAAAGTTTTCATAGTTATAAACCTAGCATTTTTATAGTTTTAGGTCTTAAACTCATGTCTTTATTCATCTGGAGTTTATTTTTGCATATGGTGAGAGACAGACATCCAGTTTCACTCTTCTGCATCTAGCATTCTAATTTTCTTAGCATCATTTATTGAAAAGCATGTCCTTTTCCCAGTGTATGTTCTTGTCAGCTTAGTCAAAGACCAATTGGCTGTAAGTCTGTGGCTTAATTTCTAGGTTCTCTATTTCTTGTTATTGATCCTTATGTCTGTTTTATACCCTTTCTGTGTTGTTTTGGTTATAATAGCCTTGTAACATAATTTGAAAACAAGTAATTTGATACCTCCAGCTGTTTTCCCCCCACCCCAAGATTTCTTTGCCTATTTGAGTTCTTTTTTGGTTTCATTTGAACTTTAGAATTGTTTTTTCTAATTCTTTGATAAATAATGTTGGTATTTTGATAAAGGTTGCATTGAACCTATAAATTACCTTGAGCAGTATGGTCATTTTACTGTTATTAATTCTTCTAATCTAAGAGCATAAGATGTTTTTCCATTTGTTTGTGTTATCTATAATACCTCTCTTCAGTGTTTTCTTTTCCTTGTGGGGATCTTTTACCTCCTTGCTTAAATATATTTCTATGTATTTTATTTTTTGCAGTGATTGTAAATCTGATTGCCTTCTTGATTTGGTTTTCAGTTAGACTGCTATTAATATATAGAAATGCTACCAATTTCTGTACATTGATTTTGTGTACCGAAACTTTACTGAATTTGTCGATCAAATCCAATAGTTATTTTGGTGTAATCTTTAGAGTCTTCCTATTATCAGTGAACAGGGTTAATTTGACTTCGTTTCCGGTCTGGGTTCCTTTATTTTTTTTTTCTCTTACCTGATCGTTCTGGCTAGGACTTCCAGGATTATGTTGACTGAAAGTGGCAAATGTGAGAGCTGTTTTCTTGTTCCAGTTCTTAGGGGGAATGTTTTCAGCTTTTCACATTAAGTATGATGTTGCTTGTGAGTTTTTAAAGCTTAAGGTTTTATGAATGGAGATTCTGATTAAGGGTCATGTTGGATTTCAAGACTTGAAAATTATGCAAGTCACTGCTATTGTGTGGAAGCAGAAAGTGAATAAATGGTTTGGCATCCCACAGCATGACTGGCAAATGGGGAGGCCTAAATCCTATTCCTAACTTTATGATGACTCAGCATGTTTTTTCTGCAAATGCGATTTGCTCTCTGGGCTTTGGTTTCTGAATTGGAAATGAGAGAGTTGGACTTTATCAAAGTCCCTCCTGATTTAATGAATGATGAACGTGGATATGTTCTTACATACAAGAGAAGATAGACATAGTCCATTGTGGAATAATTTGAAAATAACAGATTCTCTCCGTCTAAGATTTCCACTGTTAGCCCATCATTTTTTAATAGAAGTTCATCATTAAAAATCCTTTCCAGGCATCTCTTTTTAAAAAGATAGCTATCAATCAATCAAATTAACTTCTGAGTACCTGAAGTGTATAGAAGATAATAAAACAAGAAATTCTGTACAACTTATAGGAGATTGAAATCTACATAGAGGAAAAAAATTTTTTTTACAATTTTTCTTTAAAAATTAAAATTTAGTAAGGGGCAAATGAGGAATGCAGATAATAACTACAGTAGAATGCCCATTATTGGCCACCTCCCTACACTGACCACTTCCTAATTCTGATCTAATTTTCATAGACCAGACACGCACCACTTGTACTCAAATGAAGTTCCTTATGTTGACCAGTTTATTACAGTTCCTCAGTAGTCACTTTACAGAGAATGTATTTCATTTATTCCTATATGCCTTTAAAAGTAGCTTATAGGGGTGGCGCCTGTGGCTCAGTGAGTAGGGCGCCAGCCCCATATGCCAGAGGTGGCAGATTCAAACCCAGCCCCGGCCAAAAAAAAAGTAGCTTATAGATTTAAAATATTTAAGGAAATACAGTTTTTAAAATTTAGTATAGATCAGAAACCATTTAGGAACATTAACAAACAAGAACACCAGGTTTACCTCTATATTTATTGGTAACCAAGAAACTAAAGAAACTCATGGGCTTTATAACTTCCACAGTCTAATAAAAAGGCACTTCTTCTTTGTCTTAAGAGATAATGCTTTGCTCCTGGTGCTAAAATTTGACACATTTTGTCACACAGTTTCATATTTAAGGAACACTTATTACCAGAAGTACAATGCCTACAAGCAGGATTTTATGAGAAATACAAACATGTCTTTCAAATAGCTGTACCATATCAATTCTTAGTGAAAGCTAATGATTAGCTAAATCAACTCAAGGGAAGTATGCCTAGTGAAGCTAAGCTAATAAATTCTAGGAACAATTAGAAAATAGAATTGGAGCCATTTTGCTTTGTTTGTTTCAAGTGAATAGCAGCCTCCTGTGCTATCCAGAATATAAAATTCAAGCTTAACATAAACTAACTTTTGTGTAAATTATTTTATCAGGTCTTTTTCTATTTAAACTCTCAACACTGGGGTACTCTAGGCGTCCTAATTATACTGAGAGGAGGTATTTGTCAAAGGCAATTTTGACATTATCATCAGCCCAGAACTACTGATAAGAAACAACATCTCACATGCCCCAGCCAAGCTGGGCTGGGTTCTACAAGTACATCATAAAGCTTGTCTGCTATCTAGGCCACCACCAACTTCAAAAAGTTATGTCAACACGGACCATTCAAATGGTGAGCATCTACTTATATTTTGAGATTTAACTTACTGGTTAACTTCTTTAAGGAGTAGTTGACGTGCTTCCCTCTCTTTCAAACTAGATAAAAAGGCATAAATACTACTATAATTCATTTAATACTTAAAATAACCTCACAAAATGGCTATTACTACTGCCCTTTCACTTGTGAGAAAAGTACTACACTAAGAGCTTAAATAATTTTCCCAAACTATCCTGCCTGTCAGTAGCTGACCAGAGAGTTGGAGTCAGGCAATCTGGCTTCAGAATTCAGGCTCACAGCTGTGATGATATGAAATTCAGGCTTATTTTAAACTGATTATTTATCAAAGGAAAACAAATATGTATACTTAGGTTTAATAAAGAGTTATTTTCATTTTGTAAATAGAATAATAACTCAATTTAAATGTCGATGGTGATATTCTTTTAATTTTTTGAAAGCTTAGGGTCAGCCAAGACCCAGCCAGATAAAGCCCCAACTTGACCATTAGTCATTACCTAACAGATAATAAGTTATTATCAGTGTATTGATAATACGCATAGCCTGTAACAAACTGTAGTTATATAATTAGAATATAACTATAAATAAAAAAATGGAACCGAATAAGTACAGTAATTCAATATGTATGATAGAAGTTTTCATACAATATATAGAAAGGATTTTTTAATTTACGATGTCCTGTATGTGGCAACTACAGAGGAAAAATATAAAAATGTCTCATACTATACACCAAAACAACTTTCAAAATGAAGAGATATGAAAAGAAATAAAAATAAATGTAGATGAAAATAAAACTGAATCTTTATCAAACTTCTATAGGTAATTAATTTTAAAAAGTAGCAAAAAGACAACAGCAAAGGTATTTCTTTGTGTAAGTTAAAGAAAAAACAACTTTTTTAAACTAAAAAGGTAGTTGAAACTGAAACTATCATATCACTGAATATTATTATTATCAAAAAAGCATTTTAAAAGAAAGACAAGGCCAACAAATAGATTCATCTGCATAAATTATAAAACTTATGTACATAATAACTCAAATTGGGAAAGGCTAGAAATAGATTTAGGGAGAATATTAAAAATGCGGCAAATTTAATTTTTTTTATAAAGAGTAAATTAAATTTTTAAGGAAAAAAAATCATACCACCTCTATTGTCTGAAGATTCATGAAAGAAGATATATAATTAATAGACAACGTAGAAAAAATTTTCAAACTCCGTAGTTTTTGAAAAAGTTTAAAGGACAGCTAATATCTTATTTTTATATCCTATACCAAATAGACAGAAACATCATATTTATGGTATATTAATATTAAGATGTTATCAAATATTGCCTTGAAACTGTTGACCTCATAAATACAGATGACTTTATAATAGATGCAACCCTTTAGAAATAAATCCTAAAATCTAAAGTGTTTGAAGAAATTCTTAGTCAATAATCCAAAATTTGTTTTTTAAATGTACATACAGAAGTCCTCTTCATCATTCCCTAATAATCCTACAATAGAGAAAAGACATTTTCAGAGTATGAATCTGACAAAGGGTTGACAGCTAGAATCTACAGAGAGCTCAAATTAATTAATGAAAAAGGAGCAAACAATCCCATCTACCACTGGGCAAAGGTATGTACAGAACCTCTCTGATGGAGACAGACGAACAGCTAACAAACATGAAAAAATGCTCATCGTCCCTGACTCTCAGAGAAAAGCAAATCAAAACCAATCTGAGGTAACCCCAGTGAGAATGGCCCACATCACAAAGATTCAAAGCTGCAGCTGGCGTGAATGTGGAGAGAAGGGAACACTTTTACACTGCTGGTGGACTGCAAACTAATACAGTCTTTTCAGAAGGAAGTATGAAGAATCTGCAAAGAATTCAAATTAGACTGCTCATTTGATCCTTCAATCCCATTACTAGGCATCTACCCAGAAGAAAAAAAAAATTGTTTTATCATAAGCAAATTTGCACTAGACTGTTTATCACAGCTTAATTTATAATCACCAAAATGTGGAAACAACCTAAATGCCCACCAACCCAAGAATGGATTAACAAGCTGTGGTATATGTATACCATGGAATACTATTTAGCCATTAGAAAGATGGAGACTTTACATCTTTTGTATTAGGCTGGATAGAGTTGGAACACATTCTTCTTAGTAAAGTATCACAAGAGGGGAGAAGCAAGAATCCAATGGACTCAATTCAAATATGAACCCAGTAGACAATCTAATACCCATGTAAGTGAAAAACTCAAATCAATTCAAGATGGGGAGTCAGAGACTGAGGGAGTTAGGAAAGGGAAGGAAGGAGGAGGATGGGAGTTTATGGTATATGGCACGGGCTGGACACAACTAGAAGAGGGGCTTTACCTAACAAATGCAAACACTGTAACCTTATTCATTGTACCATCAATGAACCTGAAACGATAAATAATAATAATAATAATCAAACAGTAGTCAGTATAAAAACCTAGAAGCTATATGGAAAATGTTGAGTAAATTATGGCACGTTCACTGGGTGTGGTGTTTTAATGCCTGAGCAGTGCTGTGGCACACTCCACATGGGGAAATGTCAAATGAGCAAACATACTCAGGAGTCAATTTACATCTTGAGGACTTGCACAAAAAGATAGAAGGAAGACCCATAAAAATGATGGATTTTTAGAGTATTAGGTTCATGGAGTTGTTGTGGTTTACTTTTTTCCATTTATCAAATTTTCTATAGGCAGTTCAGCATTGTAATTGAAAAAGATAGAGAGAAATTTTCTTTTGCATATTTTCTCTTTTATATCAGACATGGAGACCTGTGAAGACTTCCTCCATCTCAGCCATTTTCTATTCCCCTAGACTATACTATAAATGTGTTAGTGAATATGCAGTAGAATACAAGCAGATTAGTGGGAAGATACAGCCTTTTATTTATCTGTAGAGGTATTTGTAAATCACTTAAGGGAAAAAATTCTTAGTGTTCTAAATTTTTATTGTAAGTAACAGTTCTTAGACTGAAGGATAACTTCAGTCATGATGTTCTGTTGATGAAAGCATTAGCGATGATTTGACTTATTGACCTAAAAAATACTGAGATGTAAGAAGGTCTGATGATGATAATAAAGGAATTATAATTTTATAAGTTTTTAAAAATAACTGTAAGCAGTTGGTGTTTGTTTTTGTTTTTTTGAAGTTTTTGGCTGGGGGTGGGTTTGAACCCACCACCTCCAGTATATGGGGCCAGCGCCCTACTCCTTTGAGCCACAGGTGCTGGCCATGTTTTGGTTTTTTTTTTCAGCCATCATTTTCCTGGGCTTCTTTCTCCATGTCCCTCTCAATTTTAGTTGTGTTTACCTTTAATAGCACAATAATTGTTACAGTCAAAGAAATCTTTTTAGACATATTTTAAATTGTAGACACCTTAGCAACCATATATCTTCATTTAAAAATCACTTGTAAAGGAAAATAAGTGACAAAAAGTTTTGATATATAAAAAATGCAAAATGGTAACCCTTTTTAAGTTGCTTAAATTATCCAACTTTCAATGATCTTTCGTCACTGCTAGTATGAAAAGTTTATGTATGGATTTCCTCACTGTCAGTACCTGGATGCCTTGGCTGGTTGCTGTCTTTTCTTCAGGAGTCTCTACTTTGAACTCCTCAATGGGAGCACCTTGATTTCACCTCTGTATTGAGTCACATGTGATCAGGTCACAAAGACTGACATTTGCGCTCAGGTTTCCTCAGATCCCATAAACATTCACACACACACACACAGAGTCGTCTCTGCCACTTCCACTGCTCTTGACCTTCTCGGTGCATTTCAGTTGTCTTGCTCAGACATGCAGCAGAGACCAGCAGTCCAAGCTCCTTGACCTTCCTCTTGTGCACATCCCATGGCACTAACCTTTCTCAGGTGGAGGTAAGAAAGATTAATGCTCCTTTGTGGCTGCTCTCTAGCAGGTGAGCGGAGGTACTGGCGCCTGGGTATTATGACATGCATGTGAGGTGCCATTCTCTTTCAGATCCTGGATGTGAGGATTATAGGAGGGAAACACATTGCTTATGTTGCCTCATTCTATTTACCGAAGGTTGTAAAGTTATGACTCACTAAGAGCAAATGAAGGCCAATAATGAGGAGTACCACATTATTATGTTCCACCTGGAGCAAATGCCTATTTGGGTTCCTTCAGGAGGCTAATTACCTCTGACCGGTAGCCTCTTTTTTTCTGATATTTTTCAGTGCTTTTAAACTCTTTGGATCCCATGAGGAAACCTTTGAGTACCTTCTGCGTGTAAAATGTGATTTTAGGTACTTTACGTAAATTAAAACATACTAGAATATTTATTTGCAGACTCTGTTCATATTTATATCTTCTAATAATGAGTTTCAATAAATAATATCTGGATGTGTAGAAAATAGATGATAAATGGATAAATGATAGATGATATATAGATAGCTAAAAAAGGAAATGGGAGAGTAGAAATGGAGTAAAAAGGTAAAATGGGATAGAATGGAGTTAGTCACTATGTATAAATCAATAGTAAGCTAAGTATATATGACTAGTAAGGATTATATCCTAATAAAGGGTGACTGAACATAAGGCTCTGGGCTGGCTTCCTAACAACCAAGCAGTCATATATGCAATTCATAAGATGCAAAGTATAAACCAGCAGAAGTGAATCACAGGTCTTTCTGGTAGGAATCCCTCAAGATATGTCTGATACATTCTTATAAAACAGGTATTTGTTCTAGAACCACATCTCTGTATAAATACAACAATATGGTTTCATGATGCAGAATTTTATACTGTCCCTTTTCGTTGACTGTGGCAAGAATGATACAAAGCACCATCCAGCCAAGCACATCTCTAATCATCTATCTTAAATTTAAAGGATCTCAAAGTAAAATTTAGAGGATCCAAAACAGTGGATCCTTCAGATCATTCTCCTTAAGTATTGTATTTTCCAATCTGTGTTTGATCTGTGCCGCGTAGAGAGCGGCATGTGAGAACCCTCTCTGACCTGCAATGAAAGTTTTCCCATATTGCTGACAAAAGGCAGATCTGTGCCTTTTTCTTTTACCTTTTAATAGAATATCTATAAGGAATGCTGAGCATTTAGAAATGTCCAGATATAGCCCAGGAGAATCCTCATGAATAAAATCAACATTCTGTGCAAAGACAATTCTGGGTCTATTTAAAACATACTGTGGAATGGGTACTGGAAATGTTGAAGACGATGTGAAGATGCAATTTGCAGTCACTGGGTGCAAGAGGAATTAACATGCAAACTATAATAAAAAGCAGAATGAACTTGCTACAATAGGACACATCAACAGTAGTGTGAGGAGCAAAGAAGAGGGACTGTTTCTAATGAGAGAAATCCAGGACTCCAGGCTTCAAGCCACAATTTGACAGAGAACCCTTATTTGGGAAGGCAAAGAAGTTCAAGAGGACTCAAGGTTGAGCAGAGGGTGCAGAAGACCTTCAGTGCAACCAATGCTGCTGATTCGGGGTGTATGGAGCAGTGCCATGGGGGTCCTGGGGCTGCAAAGGTGAGCTAGGTCAAGATCATGAGATGATTATAAGCAAACAACTAAGGACTAGATGAGAATGAGAAGAGATCAGCCAAGACACCATTGAAATAGACCAGGTGAGATAAATTGAAGGCTTGAAATTGTGGAAGACCAATTAAGATAAAGGGGGAAGAATGGATAGGGGAGGAATGGGAGAGGGGAAGGACCTTATTTGTGCCCAAGTAGGGGGAAATGAGAAAGTGATCAGACATCACAGTAAGGTTTCTAGTCTGTGTGTCTACATGATTTTTATATCAATGATTGTGACAAGAAAGAAAAAGAGGAACCATAGGAAGCAGCTGAAAATTTGAATCTAGTGCCCCAAAAGTGAGTATTTTAAGAACGCAACAGAACCTTTCAGAACAAGTAGGCTGTAGGCTTCCAAGAATAATTATTGATGAACAAGTTCCCCAAGGAACATTGTTGCAAACTCTGGCTGGGACAAAATCCCCACTGGGCTCTGGTGGGCAAAGAAAGTTGAATTATACTTTTTGTCACTCTTCCGTCCACACTTTAAATGATTCTCTCCTTCCTTCCCTTCCCATTGCTATTTTTCTACAGCATATGGTATCAAAAGATTGTTTCAGGAGCTGTTGACTATAACCTTCAGCAGAAAATAAAGCAAAAAAACAAACAAAAAGATACCCTAGTAGCATGGAAGTTGGCAGGGCACATTCCCCGTCATCTATTCACTGTTGAAGTGGAAGGGCTCAAATCAGGTTGCAGAGTCTGATCTACCGCAATGTTCTGCCACGCAGGCCAGCACAGTCCCTCCCTGAGTCCCCTAGGAGCACTTTACATTTTCTTCCCATCTTTCAGCTCATAAACATGTTTCTCTTCAGAACACACACCATATGCCATTGGAAAAGGGCTGTAAAGTTTTATAGATATATTTGAGAGTATTATAAGAGTATAATAAAGCAAAAATAATGCAAAGGAATGGGAATTATTGAACAATGGAATTAAAATATTAGGCACCGGTAACTCAAACCACATTCAGTTTCTGTTTGTTTGTGCAAGTCATAAAACCTCGGAACTCTTGTTTAGTTCAAAGATGCAAAGCCTCTGAGTTGGGCTTTTATCTTTAAAAAAAATCAGCAATGGCTATACTTTACTGAAAGCTTATGTCAGATATGAGTAAATGAGAGCTAAAGAATATGTATTTTCTATATTAGGCTTAAAACCATATATGATGCTGTGCGTATTTTGAAGTGAGAAAATTTATTTATTTTGCCCTTCCTCAGGATTTTTCTGTGGTAATTTTTTCTTCTTAAGGGATTAATGCATTCATCTAATTAGAATTTATTTAGTACCTATCCCAGTGAGAGTGGCTGAGGATGCTGAATGTAAAACTAATCACATTAAGGAGGCCTTACACTCCAACATGAACCAACACTCACTCACTCATTTGCTAAGCTTTCATTGAATACCTGCTGCCATGTATCGGCCCACTCAAGGTCCAAAAGACATGAAAGGTTTGTGATGGTAATATCTAACACCATGTGTCGAGGGGAATGGCCTCTTCTTAATATAATTTCTCTGTAATCCAAGATGATGTCCAAGAGAGCATGGCCAGGGGTTGGCTTTTCAAAACAGACAATACAGAAGGTTGTAAGGTAAGAAAATGGCTCCAGAAATGGACAAGTTAGCATCAAAGAAAAAACTAGGAAAATCTATAACAGATAAATTGATGTTAGAAAGATCTCAGTCGAAAACTGCTGCAGAAGTTGATCGCTGGGATACTGAACCTGATGTTAGTAATGGAGCTTAGTGAAGATGAAAGGCTTCTACTTTTCTAGAAGCCTTCAAGTTGGACTTCCTAGGGTTATTAAGAATATCATAAAGTAAAAGAAAAATGAACTGCAAATAGGGCAAGAGGTGCTTCTGAAGCTTCACAGAAAAGAGAGTTAGGTATAGAAATATTATGTAGGACAATGAAGCACAAGAGTCAGCCCATGAGAGATGTACACCTTTGCTCAGAGGCTTTCACTAGCCCCCTTAACCTACAAAACCTTAACTCTGCGGCCGGACACTGAAGACCTTCCACTACCTGGACTCGGGCTCGCCCTCAACACAAGATCCTCACTGTTACCCTTGTTCATTCAGAGGGCCAGACAGGCTTTTCTCTGTGGTTTCATGTTCTCTGTTTCCCTCTTCCTTCTCACACTGTCTCATGGCTCAGAGTATCTTCTGTCTTTATGCCCTGCTGTCCAGACTTTGCACCTCTAAGACCTCCGAGTTCGGGAAGGCTTGTCTTACCTCCCAATTGGATGTGTCATTTCCCTTCTGTGACAACATTTTCTGCATTTGTCACAATGTTCTTTATGTCCATCTGCCCTTTTCTATTGAATCGTAAGCCTCTTGTAGGCAAGATACAAGAGCAGTTTCTCTTGGGGTTCTTTGTATAACCTTGTAAATTATGAGTCCCTCAGGCCCCTTTTCTAAGGGCATTAAACCCTTTTCATGAGGATTCCACCTTCTAGACCTAATTACCCACCTCCCAAGACCCTCTTTCCTAACACCATTACTTTGGGGGTAAGGATTTCAACATAAGAATTTGGGAGTTCAAAAACATTCAGACTATATCAATTGCTTGTCATAGTTTACTCTGGCCTGTTCAGTAAATTGAGTCTCATAAACCTCAGGCCTTCACAAATATTCAGCACAGTTGAAATAATTATAAGTACTAGAAAGTTATAAAACTGAAATTTCTTTTTCATAACTATGTCGCTGATCTGGCTTTTTACTAAAATCTACTTAATTTTTTATAACAAATGAGATGCTTCATATGAGTGACCAAAGAATCAGAATTTTTGAGATATGGTACTTTGGTTTGTTTGTTGAGGAAGATGATCTTATATGGTCAAGATAGTCTTTAGAAAATAAAATTCATCCACATATACAGGAGACATGGTCAAATTTGTTCAGTTTTCATTCACTTACATTTTTCATATCAGTAAAAAAGAACTAATTATTTTAAAATTATTTTCTCCTTTCTAAAAATCTAGTTATTTGTTATTTCCAAAAATAGGTGGCATAATTCTTCCCCATCAGTTACTTGATGAAGTAAATGAATCCTTTTAAAGTTTTCAAAATTAAATTAACAGTCTAAAAATGATAGTAGATGTGAAGTTTTACATTATTAATTTATTTCTTCCAGATGTTATTTAGGGAAAACGTAGTTTTTCTTTCCCACCTCCTGGAAAAAGTATTCTAAGTACTCTCTAACTTCCCATGTGAAAACCTATAGGTTTTTAGAGGGTATTTATGAATGTTTTGGTTAGCAGATTCAAAATTTAAGTGATTTTTTAAATTCACAAAACAGTAATTACCCAGAAAGTCACTATGGGGAGATCAGAGAAACTATTCACTGTGTGAATACACAAATATCTGGGGGAGGAGGAAAGTGGGAGAGGTCATTCTGAGTGAACAAAGATGCAGGAAACTTTTAGTAGCTCCTAACTTTTCTCAGTGGGCTTCTATTTATTGAAACCAAACATTTTGTCCCTCATATCCGTTCAATTAGGAGGGATAAAATCCAAGTGGAGAATGGAGCCTGTATTCTTCCATCCTTGGTAGACACTGAAACATGTCCAAAGAAATAATATAAAATATAAAACACAAGTTATGTAAATACCTACCTATTGAATCTATGCTCAGAATAATCTAGTCCTTTGGTTTCCCTGGGCAGTCCCTTACAAAACTGTACCATTCCTCGTTTTATATTACTCAGAAAAGTTACTAAAGTTATAATGTTAAAACGTTGCAACCCAGCTAACATGTTTGTTTGCCTTTTCTCACGGAAAAGTATCAAGAAATAAATAGCGTAAGAGTTAGCAGAATTATATTTTAGGGACTAAAATCTGGTCACACTAATGACATTTTGAAATACCAGAAGTCTGTGCTATTTAGAGCAGAGTAGGGGTGGTAGGCATTTAGTTTGTTAAAGTGATAAGGAAGAAGTTCATTAGGAAATTTTCCTCTGATTTCTATAGATCGAGTTTTGTGTCATTCTAAATCACATTTCCACCAAATTAATCAATAATTTGCATACAAAATTGACACTATAAAATAACTTCTTCCAAAAGTTGTTTAATGTAACAAAATTCAAGAAAAAGTGAAATGTGAGAAACTCCACCACGATTTAACATGCAGGGACAGAACTTCGCAATGGCAGACCGTACTTGGCAGGAACCCAGATTCATTACTGCACATTGACCTGAGTCACCCAGGCTACTTCTGTATGCTGCAGGGCTCAGAACCCACACAGCCCTCTGATAACTCAATAAAGGTGTCTGCCTAAACACAGCAGCCGCTAAATAGGAAATTGGATACTTA
Organism: Perodicticus potto; assembly: GCA_963574655.1. Taxonomy (NCBI): domain Eukaryota; kingdom Metazoa; phylum Chordata; class Mammalia; order Primates; family Lorisidae; genus Perodicticus; species Perodicticus potto. The sequence goes on along the minus strand of CAUYRH010135495.1, from coordinate 25,187 downwards.
GAATGTTGTAATGAAGCTAACAAAAAAATCTGTTAAAGATGAGCTAGGATATAAAATAGATAAATTAGGAGAAGATGAATGAAAGAATTGAAGCCAAAAGTAAATGTGGATATGCGTTCATGTATATGTGTTCATGTATATTTTCTTGCTTAATACATTCTCTCATCTATTTTTAAAACAAGTAGAATTGTCTTCCAATTCAAAGGACCAATAAAGAAAAATTTCACAAATATGCCAGAATAAAAATGGGATGCCAAAGAGCGTATGTATTTTTCTTCATATATTTATTTTGTTTATCGAATTCAAAGGTAACAAAATCCTCTGGGCTATTGAAGGTACTATATTTCAGTCCTACTCAGATGAATTTTTACTGTTTTTCTGAAATTTGATAGTACCAATTTCAGAGGACAATAAAGGACCAAATCTCAATGAACTGGTTAAATCCAACCTTAATGTTAGAAGCAGAATTTATTAGAAAAAATAAATTTTGTCTGTAGGAAGTGTGGCCAATTCTTTGTGTGTGTACTTAGTACTAACTGACAGGTAGAGCAAATACGTTTCCTCTATGTAAAAATACCCAATTTTCAGAATTCAAATAATAACCTATAATGTTACTGTTAGCATTAAAATATTCTTCCTCCATTTTATCAACTGAAAACTTTAAAGTTTTACCTTTAAAACGTAATAAACCTGTCATTACCATGTTTTATTCTTCCCTGCCACATGGTAGTTAACCTTTACTTTAAAAATAATAGAGGATGGTCTGATCTAGCTAATGAAGTCCAAGTTTAGAAGAAAAGTATCTGAGGGTATAGGCAACCATATGTTTAATTTGACTAATCAGAAGAACAGTGCAATTAAGGACTAAAAAGTCAGGGACATAAAAGAATCTTGAAATGATCATCCACTGGTCTCGTCAAAAGTCATAGTCTTAGGTCAAGATATAGTCGATGCTCAGAAAGAATCATAAAGATAGCAAAGAGTAAAGAGAAGAGGCATTTTTTTTTTCTGTTAACTAAAGGGATAAAGTAAGTGATAAAAGAAAAGATTAAAGCAATAATTTTTAAAGAACAATGGACTTGTTTTAACAATTTGCTTGGTAATGCGTATTTTAATTCTCTGTGTACAAATAGGATGAAATTAGATAATTATAATTAAGGTAAAAAGGTTTGGTTTGAAGAATTCTTAACCATTCAGATGAAGTATACTAGAAAAAAGGAGGAACAAGATTGCAAAGGCTTTGTTGGTAGGTCTTTGAAAAACAAGTACATGACCCTCTATTCTAAAATGTTCTACTTTTATTGCTTAAAGGTTAGAAGTTGGATGGATTTAAAGTGCAGAAGTTCTGAATATTCCTTTACTTGACTAATTATATTTATTCCTACCCCATCCCTGCCCACAAAGAAAATAAAACAAACTAAAGAACTTGACTACAGTACAAACTTTGTAATGAAGCCAGCCTTCTCCTTAAAATCTAGTGACGGTTCCCCAATAAAATGATACAACCTGTAAAACCCAGCCCGCATCCAATAAAATAGTTACTCATCTTTCTAAAATTATCACCCTCTTCACCTTCCCCCACAGTAAACATCTACAAGGTAAGTAGACCTCCATAAAGCTAAATGCTATTCTTTAAATGCATTCTGTTCCTCTTAACACCATTTCACCTAATGCTATTTATCTCATCTCTGCTACTGAAAGCATTGCTAACCTTCAAGATTCAAGATAATCCCTTGAAAAAGCCCTCCTTTCTTCCCCATAATAGTAAACATGCCCTGCTGTGGACCAAAAACTTAAATGCTAACTTCCCTAGATCAGAATCTACCTGCGGACATAGGCCAGGGTGCTGTTTCTCCATGTCTACCAAACATGGTAGCTATGTTGTAATGGCTTTAATTAAATTACTTGGCTTAACTCATTCTGGACCACTAGCTAAAGCCGTATTTCAAACCCTAGCCAACTAGTTTTATTTTGGCCACATACAAGTCCCAGGATCTGATCAGTCTCTATCTACAAAACCACAGTTGGGCTAATTCCTGCCCCAGATTTGAAGCTGGGCTCCCTCTCTTGTACTGGGTTCAGATTTTGTCAAGTTCATGAGTACTATGACAGTAACAGGCAGTTTCGTTTCCAAACGTAGTCATGATGTAAATCAACGTGTTCAATGCTCCCAACCCAAGACATAACCTGCCATAAGGGACCTCACAATAACTCTCTGGGAAGCATATTCACTGAGTACCTACAGTATGTAAAAATCTGTTTCATTCCTGGAGAATAGTTTAATGTTACACTTTTACAGGCATGCGTACATTTCATTGAGATGGAAATAGACAATAAATGAAAATAAGTTATAAAATGAGGTTGAAGTTCATAAGTACTAAGAGGGGAAGAGGCACAAAAGAAGATATTAGGAGGGCTGGAAAGTGATGGGAGGTAGGGAAGAATTTTGATTTAAATGGGATGGTTAGGAAAATTCTCACTAGAAAGGTGGTATTTGAACAAAGTCTTACAGAAGCAATCTCTTACCTTGAGATTCCTGTTGGAAAGGCAACAGATTCCCACCTCTCCACACGCTGCACCCCACACCTGCATCTCCACACAGCACTAGTTGCTGTGTGGCTGTGTGGTATTGAGCGGGCCTCATTCCCATTTCCCTTCTACAGCATCATTCCCAGAGTAAGGTAACCCTCCATCTGTGGCTTAGTCTCAAGTTCTGAAATACAGAAAGAAAAGAGTGAAATCAGAATTATTTTATGATGTCCCAATAGAAAACACATTGTTGTTCATTGCTTAGAACTCTCCTCGGGGATTAATCATGAATTAATATCTCTAGTTTACTAACATGATCAGGCTTCATCACCAGCACACACTTCAGACACTTGGCATAGTTTCACACACATCTTCAGCAAAGCTAACAAACAATAGAGGCCCAGATTCTGTGCTCCCTGGAGATCCGACATATTTTTCCAACTTGCTGAGCTCACGATACTTTCAAAAGGAGCTCTGCACTCACAAGAAAAACGTGAAGGGCTTAGTATGTGACCCGTGGTTTTTACAGCCACACTACTAAAAAAAAAAAGGTGGGGAAGAAAAGTCGAAGCATTTTCACATTGACAAGAATTGGCTGTTTTGACAAAGGAAAGTCATGGCATAGGATTCTTTAGATAAATTAACAGAATGAAAGTGCTAAATTAAAATTGCAACATTGATTTCCTTTTCAGCTCAGCTGTGCATTATATAAAAGGGTCAGAGGAAGGATTTATTGTGGGCGATGAGTCTCTGTCATCCACTCAGCGACTGATGTATAAAATAAAGTTGTCCATTTCAGACACCCTTTGTCTCCAAGGAAGGCTGTCTAGGTGGCCCACGGGTGGCCAAGGCGCTGAAAGGAAATGGAAATTGATAATCGTCCTGTTAGGCTGATTCTCTGCATGTTCAATTCATATCCTTTTGAAAAGAGGAGATTAAGAGGAAACCTCATTGAGGAATACACATTTTGAAGAAAATAGAAACAAAGCTTCCACAAGGCTATTTCAGTTGGTGTCAAATGTGAGAACAAGGCAACACAAACTTAGACGAAGAAAGGGCATTAACAAAATCCCTAGACAAAGAAGGAACTAATAGCAAATATATGCAGGTGTCTTTGTGGCTGCTCACAGGAGAAGTGGTACAACTTGATTTACAAAGGGCCCCCATAATTATTTGCTACTCGGAGCCAACCCTGCCTCTCCCTCCGCAGAGGGCAGGCACTGACCATCTGCGTGTCTTCGTTCCGCTTTTGTGTGGATGAGAATTAGCCACATTTCCGCATCTGGTGGGCTTTGCGTGAAGAGATGTGTGAAGCACCGGCTTTGTTTTGTTTTAAATCTTTAAACGGCTCCCCGAGCATCAGTCAGAGGATTACTGCACATCTAACCACAGATAAATTGAAATATCAGCCGGAGAGAGAGTGTTGCTCACTGACGGGATAATGGACGGCAGGTGGTAGAGGGTTTTGTTTTCAGCAAAGCACAGGAGGCTGGAAGTGACAAGAGTGATTTTGTGAGAGGGCTGAAACTGTCAGGGTGAGGTCAGGAGGGGCAGTGGTTCCTGAGCTGACCTTTTTAAACAAACACTGAGAAGACCTTTCACTGTCTCCTCACCGCAGTGGCGTATTCACGCTAGAAGGGTTGCCCCTCTCTTTAGATACCAAGAGTCCTAACAAAAAGCACCTTTTCTATGATAGGGCCCGTGTTCGCTCCCGGGGCAGCCTGCCTCCCCTCCTGTCAGCCTGTGACACACGATCCCAACCGCTCACCTGCTCCAGCACACAGACCAGCTCTCCCTTCACACCTTTCTGCAGCCTTTGATAGCATCTTCCTGTCAAATCGTGGAAATCAAGGGGCTCCGCTGCAAAGTGGGACATTCGGTGTGCTAATTTCCATGTCATTGCCTCGAATGATTTTCCAGCACGGAGAACTCTTACCTGACTTCTGCGGGACATGCTGAAGGGCTGAAATGTGTGGGAGGTGGCATTAAAAATTCCATTTTTCTTCATGTTTGTGAGCCAGGATTTTAGAATCCACTAGTGTTGTGCATTGTTTAATTTCTTTTCAAATACTGTTCTGTTTAGGCTCTCTTTTGTCACTGGAAATCATAATAAATCACACACCTAGTATGCTTTCTAATGAGTACTTTTTGTTTAAAACTGCTAAAACCTGAAGGGAAGAACCTTTTGTCTTCAAAGCCTGCAAAAAATAATAAGGGTTTTTCCTCCCTTCATCACTAAATAATATATTATCTATCCTCTTTCATCAAATTTTTTTAAAAAGATGATAGAGAATTCGTCTTATTCACATACATAACAGCTGTCCACTATAAGACCCAAGCTCCTTGCTTGAGTAAACGTGAGGATAATAGAATTAGAAATCTCTAAAATCATGTTCCTAAAATTAGAAACTTCTTTTCCATTTGCAACAGCTAGAGTAATTTTCTCTAAACCACTAAAATAAGACTTACTTAATAAATGTTTAAGAGAAACAAACACATTCTTTAAAAGTTCAGAAGCAGGCGAGTAATTACAAAATTTAGGATTTTTTTTCAGTTTGGTTTTAAGTCCTTCTCTAATTTTAGAGCAGATAAGAAGGAAATTTGGTGAGCCATCGGTAGACAGGAGTTAATTTTTGAACATGGCAAAAAAGTAACTTGAACAAAGCCTTAGAATCTTTGTCTCCTGGCCTTCCTGGTTCCAGATTCAGTGGTCTGCCGTGGGCAGAGTGACTCTTTCCAGGTACGTAAATGTTGATACAGCTTATATTGTTGCACCTCATTTTTTGTTCTGCTCTACCCAGTTTCTGCCCTTGTGCCGAAGCATGAAATCCATGGTCATCTATTGCTTTCTACACATCTGTTTAAATGGTTCTATATCTTGAGAAGCCAAATTTTCCAGCTTGGAAAAAAAGATGTTAAAAGGAAAGAGAAAGGAAAAAGCATCTAAGCAGAAGGTCAAGGACAGGGGAAAATATAGGATGGGGTTGGAGGATGTGTTTGTACAATAAAATCTGAAACTTATAAAAAGAGCTCAGGCTGCCTGGAGAAGGGAAGGCCAGCCTGGACAGGGCAGAAATGCACTAGGCCTGCCAGGAATGTCCTCTTCTCTTAGGAATTAGTAAGTCTATTTTGGGGATAACCAAAAAGAAAAGGAAAAAAGAAAAATAAAACAAAAAGTGATTTTGAAAAGAAAAAGCTAGTAAATACATAAAATTATAATATTTCAAAAAGAAAGAAGAGAAAATATGTTCTGTAAAAATTAACTAGAACCGTAAGCTCAGATACGGGAAAGAATAAAGAATAATAAAATGCTATGAATAATTCTTTGGCAACAAAATCTAAAGAGAGGAATCATTTCTTATCAAAAAGTAAAACTATCCCAAATTTTTAAAAAAGTAACCAGTAATCATTGAAGGAATTAGAAAGCAAATTTTAAAGTTTATCATTAAAAAAAATTAGGGGGCGGCACCTGTGGCTCAAAGGAGTAGGGTGCTGGCCCCATATGCTGGAGGTGGTGAGTTCAAACCCAGCCCAGGCCAAAAATTGCAAAAAAAAAAAAAAAAAAAATTAGGTATAAGTAGTTTTAAATCTGAATAGCTGATAGTTTTCTTAGACTTTCTATGTTATTCACACAGTTTCTGCTTATAGAAAGATGGAAACTTTTATATTTACCTAGAAGGATTTAGAGAATATTCTACTAAGTGAAGTATCACAAGAATGGAAAAGTGAGTCCTCAATATACTCAATATTACTTTAAAACTAGTAGATCAACAGCTACACACTCACATCAGAGAAAAACACACTTAAAATCAAGGAGGGGGTAAAGAGGAGGAGGTGTGATAAGCACTCGCCTATCAGTTTCAGTGAAGGGGTACATGGCACACCTCCTGGGTCAAAGGCTCAATTGTCACTTAGACTTTACCTAACAAATGAAAACAAGGTAAAGCTAATCATTTGCATATGTACCTTTCTATTAATCTGAAATTTTAAAAAGAAAGTAGAGTAAAAAAGAAAAAAAAAAATGAAAAACTGCCCCCAACATTTATGAACCTAGGTCAACTTTAATACTAAAATCTGATAATAGTACAATCAAGAAAATTGTAGATCCTAATTATAGACCATTTTCTGCTTATGAATAGAGACGCAAAAAATCTGAACTAAATACTAAAACTTGCATCTTTTGACATTACAATGAGATTAAAGCTCCTTATTAACTTTCTCTTCTCATTGTCTCTGCAGTAACACCCTCGAGCAAATGTGTGTGAACTCTCATGAACCAGCATATGAGAAAGGTGAGAGAGCTTGGCCCAGCTCCCTCTCTTTCCCTTAGCCTAAGATCCCGGAGGTATCTTTTAGTGAAGATTATTCAGGAAAAAAATGCCTTTGTTCATCCATACATTCGCATATACTTATTTGGAAGGACAGTTTTATTCTGTGTTTAGTGGGGAAATATTTTCATTGTGTTTATCTTATCTGAATGGAAAAGAGCTCACTCTAATAAAACCTATCCTTATAGTTTTAATTCTTGGATAGTTAGCACTGTAGTTGAATTTTTGGAATATGTTCATTTGCCAACACCCTACATAGGCCTAAAATTTAAGAGTTTTATGTTCTCAGAACAAAAAAAATCCGTATCTTCAAACATATGTGGTGCTTTGCTGGAGTGAATGAACATTTCTTACTTACTATGTATTTAAACATATTTTAGAAGTAGGCCTGAGGTCTGCTTATTATATTCCTGTCTGTTTAGACATTTACATATGCATTTTCCCACAGCATAAATTTTCTTGGTATTGAACATTTTAAATTATGATTTTAGACTCATATCAAAAAATATATAGGATAATGATTGTGGCCATGATAGTAATTGTAACTTTATCCCTTCAAGAGCTTTTATAATAATTCCCATTAGTGGGCCTTTTTCTAAGACCTTTTTTTAAATATAAAAATTATAAGTGGGCTTGGCACTGGGGCTCACACCTATAATCCCAGCACCTTGGGAGGCTGAAGTGAAAGAACAGAGTCGGAGACCAGCCTGAGCAAGAGGAAAATCCTATCTCTCAAAAAAAGGCAGAAAAATTTAATGGATGTGTTGGCACAGGCCTGAAGTCCCAGCTAGTCAGGGGCTGAAGCAGGAGGATCACTGGAGCCTAGGAGTTTGAGGTTCCTGTGAACTGTGATGACTCCACTGCGCTCTAACCTGGGCAACAAAGTAAGACTCTGTCAAAAAAAGTAATAACTGCTCACTGTAGAAAAATAGAAAATACATACATATACAAATCTCATCTCTGATCTCACTACTCAGAGATCCCACTTGTGTGTCTGTGTATACACAGATAAACGATCATTTTTTTAAAGGCATTACAGTCATCCTGCATACATTGTTATAATCCTGCTTTTTCTTTCACTTAGAAATGTATCATTGAAACATTCCTTACATACTTCTTATAATCATCATAAACATGATTCCCTTTTTAATGTCCCCCTAGGATACTGAGGAATGAATACCAACTTGGCCAGTTTGTTATTCTGGAATTTTTAAACAATAAAATCTAAATCCATTTTGAGAGCAAACTAAAGAACAGATGCAGGTCAGTTTTGGTCCCCAAGGACTTGTCTTCCAAACACAAAACGCTGCAAGACCATAAGAAAGAAGTCAGAGGCGGAAAGGACCCCAAATTCGGGGTCTACCCTTAATTCTGTGTGTTGACATTGAACACTGAGGAAAATCAATTGGCGGTGCAGCTCCCCGTACCATCCCGTGTTCAGGAGAACCCGGGCCATTGTATAACCAGTAATGGCTTCTTTTGCTGTAACTCAAAGACATCCTGTTTACACTAGGGCCCTTTTCTCAGTAGTGAATAGATCGCGTTTAAATTATAAACTTGGGAAGGAGAGGTAAAGGGATTACTGTGTGTGAGAGATGAATGACGAGGAGCAGTAAAGCCTACACAGTCTGAAGGATAAGTCCCGCAGTTCATCTGACATGAGCGATGGATTACAATGGCTCTGAAGGGGGAGATGGTTTACTTAGGAATTTAGCAGCAATTTGCATTTAAGGAATTCATTAGTGTATTCACATACACAGTTCCATCAATGGATGACTCACAGGAATCTATGGTATTTGCTTATCATTTTGTTGATTCCAATAAAATATGAGATAATCTTTTTGAATCATTCTCATTCAAGGAAAACCTACTTTCCACAGAACGTCAGCAGACCTCACCTTCATCAACCTTTAAATGGCATAATGATGCCATATTTTTTGGACATTGTTCTGTGTATCTTTCTCTCTGTGGCTCCTTCAGCCTTAGAAAAAAGTATCTGTAAGCAGTGCTAGACTTAACCCCTGCGTGCTGATCAAAGAACTTTCTCCTAGAAATTACTAGGTCTGTCAACTGTTGAGATATTTAGCTTTTGAAGAAATACAAGAGGAAAATTATGCTCTTAAAATGGTCAGGACGTCATTATTTTCTTTGAAGGAACAAACGTTGCTTATGATATTTTTCTCCTTAAACTCACATTAAAAGATCCAAATACAAATGTATATTTTACATATTCCTTAATTATAAAGAAAACTTTGGTATCTCATACCTGTAGATATGAAAAGCAAAATGGAATTAAGAAACAACAAAAATGCCTCTCTCAGAAGCCTTCAGATCTGGACATAACCCAGCTCAGTAACATCCAGGGATTTCCCCTCTCACTTGTTTTCAGATACTCACACATTGTTTTCTGGGATAAAACCGAAAAAAGAACAATGTTTATTGCCTGCTTTCCTATGATGATGTTTTTAAGTTTTATATTTCTAAAATTCGGACTTTTATTTATAAATAGGATGTTAGGATGATGAGAAAGATACTTAGACTTGAACCAGTAAGTGTTTAGGGAACGTGATGCATTTCACCATATCCAAGACATGTGTTTTTGTCCTGTTTCAGTATCTCTGATTCAGCGTATCTCGCATTTGATGGCATCTTCAAATTATTAGACTCTAAGTGTGAAAAAGTTGTAATAATATTTTCAACAATTTATCTTGCTTGTATTTTCTACCTTATTGTATGAGTAAGAACAAGGTATGATGGCTTCTCAAATGTGATGACATCTGATGCTGTGCTTTTCAGCTTTTCATTTGTAATAGATAAAGGTTAAATTATTTGCTGTTTTGATAGTACTTGTAAATGGTATACAAATACATCAATGTATACTGTCTGCCCAACTCCCCCAAACATTCTCCTGGGAAAACCTTCCAGAAAAGGAAGTTCAAAATCTCATCCCAATTCCGTTTAGAAATTCCATTTCTCAAATCTAACTAATGGTGTATCGAGCCAGAAGGACTAGTGAATTCTAAAGATAATCGCCCCAGGCTCGGCACCTGTGGCTCAACGGGCTAAGGCGCCAGCCACATACACCTGAGCTGGCAGGTTCGAATCCAGCCCGGGCCGGCCAAACAACAATGACAGCTGCACCCAAAAAATGGCCAGGCGTTGTGGTGGGCGCCTGTAGTCCCAGCTACTTGGAAGGCGGAGGGAAGAGACTCGCTGGAGCCCAGGAATTGGAGGTTGCTGTGAGCTGTGATGCCACAGCACTCTATCCAGGGTGACAGCTTGAGGCTCTGTCTCAAAAAAAAAAAAAAAGAAAAAGATAATCGCCCCAAACTCATTTTATTCATTAAATTCACTTCTTCTTCCTCTACTAAATGTATTTCCAAAGATAGAAGAGTAATCAGATTGATCAATTTGTTACATATCCTTACCCTTCCTATCTGATGGGTGTCAACAAGGAAAAAATTTGAGTCAGACAGACATAATAGCATGAGGACCAGATTATCCCCTAAGGGAATAACCACCCCAGATAACATAGATAACAGAGAGCCTACTATAATTTAAGTCTACAGAATTAAAACATGCAAGACATCCACACACTCCTCCAATGGTTTTTATGTCTATGTATATACACAGTAGCACACAAATATTTAATTGCATAGTTAATCTGTATTTAAAAGCTTTGGCCACAATATTCTAAAACCGCTCTTAAGAAGGCCAGAAGGTACTTGTGAAAAGTTTTTTCCTGAGTTAATAGAGATGAGAGGCAAAGCTATTGGAGTTTGCAAAATTATTTTAAATAGATTCTTTAAAAATACACACTGACCTACATTTATTGAAAGAAAAACAGTCAACTACAAAGGTAATTGTTATCCTGTCAGGTATTTATTAATAGACAGGCTGCTGTCATCCTTGTTTAAATGCTCTAAGTTGACAGAATTTCATTTACATTAATGGGTGGAAAGTCCTTTCCTTACTTGTCCAACAAACTGGAGACAAAGTGCCTGCCAATGTTTTAATTTCTTTTTCATGTTCTGGTTAGAGAGTGAGAAGAATGCTTTCACTCCATAGTGTCATGAATATGATAATCTATGGAAATCACGGGAAAGCAGGTACTTAAGTTAAGCATATACTGTACTGTGGGAATCCCTGATGAATTCGAGTCTTTTCTGTTTAGAGAAGATGTTGTTGCCTGTGAAGTGACAGACTGCCAGATGTTCATGAAGTAGCACAGTAGCGGGCTCAGATCTCAGCATCTTCCCTAACCCCTGCAGATGACAGTGTCTACTTTGGACTCTGGAATGAGCTCACTTTCATTCTTTCAAACTAGTGTTTACATTTACCTCTTCAACTATCAAATCTTCATTTTCTTAATTTTACTTATTTAAACATTGGAGCATAAAATTGCATTACCACAGAGCAATTCTGACTTTACAGACTGTATGCAGTCTAAATGTGAAATGAACAGTTCTCCATCATGTAAAACATGCTTAAAGTTCATCAGTGTTCCTTATAAATGCTGGGAAAAAATGCTTTGCTGGAGGGATGGGGAATGTTTGCTCTAACTTAAAGCATAACTTTAAGTACTCTACAAAATATTTTAAAACACACATTTAAAGTAAACATATTAAGTGCTATCACTGTATATATAAGGAATTCACAAATAATTCACAAAATATAGAAAGAAAACTATAATACATCGGTGAAATTTCTAAAACAAAAATGATGTCAATCATAAAAATTTCTATGCAGATAATGGTTAAGACCTATGAAGTGTCTACTATGTGTCAGGCCCTGGATTCATTCTATATAATTTATGTAAATTATAGAGTCCTTACAACCTTATATTATCCCCATTTATGAATGAGGAAATTGAGATCTTATGACAGTTAAGCAAAGTCTGAGGGCTGGGTGCACTGGCTCATGCCCATAATCCTAGCACTTTGGGAGGCCAAGGCAGGAGGATTACTTAAGGACAAGAGTTCAAGACTAGCCTAGGCCACCTAGTGAGATCTCCATCCCTACATAAAATATTTTTAAAAATTAGCCAGAGGTGGTAGCATGCACTCATGGTCCTGGCTACTTAGGAGGCTGAGGCAAGGAGATCACTTGAGCCCAAGAGTTGTCGGCTGCAATAACCTGTGATTTCATCCCTGTACTCTACCGTGGGTGACAGAGTAAGAGCCTTCTCTAAAACTAAAAGAAAGAAAAAAAAAGAAAAGCCCTCAAAAAATGACCATAAATAATGGAACCAGGATTGGAAGCCAAACTAAGTTCAAAGATAGCACTGTTATTAAGTTTATAGCTACCCAGTCTATTTCATTCCCTGAGACTGTATAGTGGGCTAGGAACTCTTCAAGGTTCTGGGGATACATCAGTAAACAAAGCAGATGAACATTCTACTCTGGTAGCTCATACCCTGTAGGGAGATGAAGATACAAAATAAGTGAATAAATGATGTGAATATCTTTTAAAGAGAGATGTGAAGAGTGTGATTTGAAGGGCCTACTTTGGACTGTATAGTCGAGAGTGCCTCTGTAAGTGTCATTTTATCTGACTCCTGAAACATGGGAAGGGATCCAGCCAGGCAAAGATCAGGACACAGACAAAAAGAACAGCAAATGTGGCATCCCTGAGGCCATATGACAATATAAGATTTTTCTTAAGGAAACCAGTAAGAACAGCATGGTTAGTGTGCCATGCGTAAAGAGGAAAATGGTAAAAAATAAAGTTGAAGAGATAGACTGGGCCCAGATAAGGCCAGAGTCATGGTGACACTTTTAGATTTTATTCTACCTACAATGAAATCACTGGAGGATTTTAAGGTGAGAAATGTGGATGTGTCTTTCTATTTAAGACAATAGTTTTGGCTACTATGTGGAGAATACATTAGAGCAAGGCAATAGAGAAAGTCAGCAGATTGGTTAGGAAGCTATGGCACCATCCCACATGACAGATAATGGAGGCTCATCAAGGGAGCTGGTGAGAAAGTAGAGATTTGAGATGTATGTTGGGGTCGGAACCTAGAAGATTTGCTGCTGGGGTGCATCTACAGGGAAAAATAAGAGAAACAAAAAAAGAATCCAGAATAATTCCAAATTTTTTACCTTAGTACAAAGGTCAGCAGTTGTTCCATTAACTTGCACGAGAAAGATCAGAGGAAGAACTTATTTGGAGTGAAACGACAAAGAATCTGTGCAAGACGTGTTAAGTTTGAGATCACTTTTTAACATTTAATTAAATATGTTAATTAAATTCCTGGTTATGTGAGTCTGGAGTTCAGTATAAAGGAGAGAGCTGGAGCTGTAAATTTAAGAACCATAAGTATAAATGCTATTTAAGCCCACTGAGTAGAGTAAATCACTTGAAAAAAGTGTGTCAACAGAGAGAAAGAGCGTTAGGACTGAGCCTTAGAGATTTCACAGAGAAAGATTACCCAGCCAAGGAGATACTCAGAAGTGATGTAGGGGGAAAAGTAGGTTAGTGGTTTGAGAAGTAAAGGGGGGTCAGTTAGGTTGATGCTGGGAGAGGAAATCAGATGAGCACAAAAATGTGACCATAGGATTTGCAGAGTAAAACCTGTTGGCTACATTACAGAGCATTTCAGTTGCTTAGAATGGGGGACAAATTCCCAAAAAGAGTATGTTCAGGAAAAAGTGGAAGGTGAAGGTATGAGGACACTTATTAACAATGCTGAAAGAAGTTTAGAGAAAATTAGGCAAAGGGTCCCTGAAAATGGTTGTGAGGGGTCATGAGAGTTTGTTTGTTGTGTCTTGTGTATTTGTTTTTAGGATGGAAGAGACTAAAGCATATCTGCATGCTAATGAAAATAATCCAAAGACGAGGGTAAATTACAGATGGTTAAAGATGGAAATTACAAAGCAAATTCCTTTAGATAATCAGGGGTCTGTGAGATAGAGCCCATGAGTGTATACTTTAAAAGGACTCAGGATAAGTCCCTTCATAAGGGAAGAAAAAAGAGAGTGAGGGTACAGAGGAGTGGGGCTGATAGAATTTAGCATAGGGAAATGACCTCGGTATTTTTAACCAACATTGTGAGGGACAATCATTAACTGAGAATGCAGAGGAGTGGCATTTAGATTTAGAAGAGAGGAAATATGAAAACATCACTTTGTAGACAGAGTAAGAAACATGAAGATGAACACTGGCAATGGAGCTTGGCTGGTTGGGCAATCCAGAGTGTCCATTTGCAATGATTGTGCACTTGAAGAAGGAGTCGTCACATTCTCCAGCCATTGTCAGTTTCTCAAGTGTGGCTGTGGAGTAACAGAATAATTGGGTTTAATAAGACCTAAGATTTTGCCTGGTGAGTGCAACAAACGGATAGAACTATACCTCAAACAAATAATCAGATAGGTATCCATCACTGAAAATTTTAATAAATGGCATATGTTTTTATCTGATTATTTGTTTATTTTGATCTTATTGCACTAAATGCTACTACAATTCTCTGAGGACAGGGCCATACCTGTTTGGATCTCTACTGAGTCTGCAGTGCCCGGCATATACAAAGTGCAAGACAAATAGCAAATATTAAATATTTCTGAAGGAGTGAGCCTTTCTTGAGGATGTGGTTTATTAGATCTTTCCGCCAGCACCTTTTCTCAAAACACCAAAAACCTTACAGTATTGTTGGGTGAAATATCAACCAAAAAGCTTAGTAAGAACATGACCAAACAATTACAAGAAGAGGCACTAACTTAGGGTTGAGAGATTTGGGTTTGAGATGAAGTCTGATTTACAGATATTTGTTAGTGTTTCTATATCTGCATGTATAACTATTGTTTATGGAGAACTCTGTCAAACACATAGAAGAATTTTTTCCCATGTTAAATATTTGTTCATATGATGACTAATTAGAAAATTCTTCCATGCTAAGCATAGAACACTAAACACTAAAAATTGACTTTTGACTTGATTATCATTTTATTCAAATCTGTCCTGCACTGTTTTAGATTGGGATCAAAATGTAATATTTTTTGTCCTGTGCTACACTTTCAGGTAAAAAGACTTAAATCCATCATCCAGGTGTTTCTGTGTAGGATGATACCAGACATCATACTGAATAAATATAGAAAAAATTTATTAACCTACTCTTGCTCCAAATATCACCCGAATCCTGTTTTCTTTTTTTAATATATTTATAGAAGTACCAACAGTACCATTTTCTGCATCACCTCATTTTTTTCTTCTCTTTTGCTTCCATCCTATTGTGTAATGTAATTTTTATTCAATCTTCCATCATTGGCTTTTGCCCTTGACATTCTGTGCAACATTTAGCCATGAAAGCAGTAGCACTTTGATTTTGAAAGTGGATTTCAAAAGCAAATTATTCTATCCAAGTTCTCCTAAGGCCTTGAAAATATTATAGCTCAGGAACTCTTTCTTTATGTATAGTTAATATTTCGTGACACTTTGATAATTCAGAATAGTCACTTCCTCTTTACATAATATATCAATTCTATGAGACTTTGCTTCCATACTGCTCTACAGTCTTCAACATGGTAAAAGCTGTATTCTAATAATCTATCAACTTTTTTCTATTTTAAACAGCTGTTGTGAACAGCAAATAGGCAAGGTGATCATTGTCATTTTTGTTTTACACAGACAAAAACTGAGACTTACAGAGGGCAGGTGACCTGCCCCAGGTCATTCAGTTAGTCTCTGTGTCCTAAGATGCTAAAATCAGTGATCATTCTGCATATTGCACTGCAGCGATATGAGGTTCTATTTTCCTCTAACATTCTAAAACTCCAATCACTGCAGTGCAATATGCAGAATGCCAAATGTGAGCACCAGTATATATATCGCTTATTCTTACTTCCTTGGCAATTTCATGACTGTTATCACTTATGTTGACTTCTGATATTTGTCTGACAGATTTTTCTGTAGAATGTGTCTCAGGTGAGTTTGTAACTAGATGTCAAACTTTCTAAACATAATTACAGTGTAGTGTTAGTTACGATCTATATGAATTTCCAAATCCATATAGCTTCATAATATCTTTCATTAAAAAGTTTTATTTCTATTGATTATCTATACACATGTCATTATTTAATAATAAAATAAAATATCTATGATACCTTTGGTTGTACCTTTTACTAATGAAGCCTAAAACAGTTTGTGAACTCCTTTAGTCATGGAAATTTGATAAACATTATCTATGATGTCCATATTTTATAGCTGAAATAGACTCAGAATGTTCTCTAGTTAAGTAGGAGGGAAAGAGAGTTTATGACTCAATCAAATATTTTCTTTACAGACAATGTGATTCCACTTGGGCATAAACCCTAAGGATTGCTAACAATTTGAAAACAAAACAAAATGTTTCCCTTACTGGCAGGGACCTCATAGATCATCTAATGCAATCCCCCTACACTACCGATGAGAAAACTGAGATACAAAGAAAGTCCTCGTCATAGGTCACATAATTAGCTGGTAGGCTGCAATCGTATCCCCATCTCCTCACTGCCAAGTGAGTCCTGTCTCCAGTATGCCACATCGCCTCCCTTAGCAAGTTGCCTCCCATGGGGCATTGCTTCTTGAAGATGAAGTATATTAAATTCACATTTGGCTGATAATCATTTTCTCAGCAGCTCTATGCTATTTCATTAACTGCTGCATGTAACACCCTGGCCTTTCACCTGTATTAACTTGAGCTCATTAAACTTGAGGCCAGTAATAAACAGGACTGAACTAATTCAGATATTTTGCTTGGTATGTGTTCGGCATTTCTTTGTAATGGTTTCTACTGTGTGAAACATTTTTCCCTTCACAGTGGAGATGCAAAAAGCAGGATGCACAGATTTCAAGGAATGGAGTATGTAGGTATGTAGCATGCCACTTTATATCAGTAAAAAAGTATATGACATACTCGCCATGTAAAAAGCTTTGTGAGGACTACAAAGAAATGTAAGTAACAGTAGAGTGCAGGGTGTTGCTTCTGGCAGGATGGGATTTGGCAGTTTTGTCTTCTATAAATGGATAGAGTACCCACTTTATGGGTTGCGGTGAAGAAGAGTAAAGTACTGATGTTCTTTGTGGAAGGTCTGCTGCACAGCAGCTGCATGAATGTTGTGATGTCCATGATGATGATGGTGATGATGCAGTTCCTTCCTTCACAGGACTTATAATCACCTCACCAGATGTTGTTGAGGCAGCTGATTTTATCTATGTCTCCTTCCCCATCTCATCATCACGACAAAATACAAGCAAGGATCCTCAAGAGTGCAAGGGAAAAGAAACCTAGATCTACTCCACTCTTCCCAGGTTCTCCATCAACACTGTTTGATGTTCACTTTGACTGTGAAGTAATTCTTTTGCAGCTCACAGCCTATGCAGTTCCCAGTTAACACAAGTTCCTATGTAATTGTGAAAGTAGTTTAAGATTCTGATTGAGCAGGGGATGGTGAGAAAAGAGGGACGCTTTGCAGAAAGATGGCCAGCAAAGAGGGAGAGATGGAGGTCTGCCAGGAAACACTAAAACTTACAGTGGTTTTAGGATAGGAGTGACTCTGGGAATAGGGATGTAGCAGTCATCAGGTAGTGGGCTGGAAGGTCAATGTTGGACCCTTGGTAGACCTACATGTAGTCAGGATTGCTTCTCTCTTTCCATAAATACTAGATGTATTAATTAGAGTTCTCCAGAGAAACAGAACCAAGGAGTTGTATGTAGATATATAAGAGGGAATTTAGAATTGACTCACTTGGTGATGGAGGTTAAGAAAATGCCTTTTGGAGGCTGGAGAACCAGGAACGCTTATAGTGTAATTCAGTCTGAGTCTGAAGGCCCCAAAACCAGGGGAGCCAATAGTGTAACTCTATGTCTGAAGTTGAAAGGGCCAAGCACCCAGGGCTCTAATGTCTAAGAGCAGAAGGTGTATTTCTCAGCTCCAGCTCCAGAAGAGAGAGTTAATTCACCCTTCCTCCACCTTTTTTCTACTTCAAAATATTAATATTACAGGAGTACTCAACTGCAACTTGGATGCTACCTAACAAATGCAAACAACGTAACCTAATCATACGTATACTCATACTAGTCCAAAATAACAAAAAGTAACAGAAAAAAAGTAAAAGATTAATTTTTCTGTAACAACTAAGCACTTAATAAGTATAAAAGTAGATCAAAAAATACATTTATTGTCTGGTAAAACATTTACATTAATATTTGTAAATGCAAAAATAGAGTTACGTTAAAAGCCAAAAGAAAATATTACAGGAGTACAAATGGTTTTGACTCTGAGGATCACTTTTAAATACTTGAGTCAAGGCTATTAGTGTACCCTTCACCCAAAATGTGTTCATTTGTACCTATTAGGTGGATCTTTGTCTAATCCTTCCTTCCCTTCCACTCTCCTGGATTTCCACTGAGTTTTAAAATACTTTCCTCTGTTCACATGTGTGCTCATTGGTTAGTTCCAATTTAACCGCAAGTATGTGTGGTGCTTTTTTCCCATTCTTTAGGTACATTGCTTAGGATAATAATTTCCAGTTGCAACCAAATTCTTGCAAAAGTCATGAATTCATCCTTTTAATGGCTGAGTAGTATCCCATGTTGTACATATATATGTATACAAATTTTGTTAGTCCACTCATGAGTCAATGAGTACTTGAGTTGATTCCATATCTTTGCAATTGTGAATTGTGCTGCAGTAAACATTTGAGTCCAGGTGTCTTTTTTTGATAAAATGACTTATTTCCCTTTGAGTAAATACCCAGTAGTGGCATTGCTGGGTCAAATGATAGGTCTACTTTTAGTTCTTTGAAGAATCTCCATAGTCTTTTCCATAAAGATTGACTCATTTGAAGTTCCACCAACAGTGTATAACCATTCCTTTCTCCCTGTGTCCACACCAGCATCTGTTGTTTTTGGACTTTTTGATAAAAGCCGTTCTAACTGGGGGTAAGGTGATATCTTATCATGGTTTTTATTTGCATTTGTTTGATGACTAATGACATTGAGCATTTTTTCATATGTTACTGGCGATTTGTGTATCTTATTTTGAAAAGAAGATACACAAATTTCTGTTTGTATCTTTCATCCACTTTTTAATGAAGTCTTTTCTTTGTTCTCACTGATTTGCTTGAGTTCTTTGTAAATTCTGATATTAGCCTCTATTGGATATATAGTTTATGAATATTTCTCCCATTCTATAGGCTATTTGTGTTGATTATTTTCTTAGTTGTGCAGAAGCTTTTTAATTTAATCGAGTCCCATTTATTTTTGTTGTTGTTGTTGTTGCCATAGTTACCCTTGGGGTCTTAGTCATAAATTCTTTGCATAGGCCAATATCTAGAGAATGAAACTACAGGCTGATATTTCTTATAATTATAGATGCAAAAATTCTCAATAAAATGTAGCAAACCAAATTCAACAGCATATCAAAAAAATAATCCACCATGACAAAGTGGACTTCATCCCAGGATGATAGGATGACAGTGATGGTTCAGCACATATAAATCAATAAATGTGATTCACCACCCTAAACAGAAATAAAAACAAAGACCATATATTTATCTAATAGATGCAGGAAAAACATCAACACAATCCAGCACCATTTTATGATTAAGAACCGTCAACAAACCAGGCATAGAAGGAACATATCTCAGGATTATAAAAGCTCTATATAAAAAATTCAGAGTAAACATCCTACTAAATGGGGAAAAGTTGAAAGCATTTCCCATAAGAACTGGAAGAAGGAAGGCAAGGGTACCCGTTGTCAGTACTTCTAGTCAACATAGTGCTGGAAGTCCTATCCAGAGCAATCAGGTAAGAGAAAGAAATAAAGGATATGTATCCAAACTGGGAAAGAGGAATCAAGCTGTCACTTTTTGCTGATGATATGATTTTTATATCCACCAAATCCCATAGACTCTACCATGAGATTCCTAGAATTGATAAATAAATTCAACAAAGTCTCAGGTTACAAAATCAATGTACACAAATCAGTAGTATGTCTATATGCCAATAACAGTCAAGCTGAGAGTCACATCAAAGACTCAATACCATAAACAATAGCTACAAAGAAAATAGAATACCTAGAATTATACTTAACCAAACAGGTGAAAAGTCTGCACAGAGAGAACTATGAAAAACTGAGGGAAGAAATGGCTCGTGCCTAGCATCCTAGCACTTTAGGGGGCCTAGACAAGCAAATGGCTTGAGCTCAGGAATTCAAGACCAGCCTGAGCAAGGGCAAGACCTCATCTCCAGTAAAAATAGAAAAATTAGCTGGGCATTTTGGTAGGAAGTCCCAGATACTCAGGAATCTGAGGTATGAGGAGCACTTGAGCCCACGAGTTTGAGGTTGCTAATGAGTTATGATGACACCAAAGCAACAGAGTGAGACTGTGTCTCAAAAACAAACAAAAAAATTCACAAATGACACAAACAACTGGAAAACATATCATGCTCATGAATTAATGGAATGAACATTGTTAGAGTGTCTGCACTACCCAAAGTGATTCATATATTCAATGCAATCGCCTTCAAAATATATACCAACATCATATTTCATTGATCTAGAAAAAATAATTCTATGTTTCATTTGGAGTCAGAAAAGAGCCCAGATAGCCAAAGTAATCATAAAATAAAAGAAACAAATCTGGAGGCATCACATTACCAGACGTCAAACTATACTTCAAGGCTATAGTAAACAAAACAATATGGCACAAAAACAAGGACATAGACCAGAGGACCAGAACAGAGAACCCAGATGTAAAACCATCCACATGTAGCCAACTTACCTTTGAAAAGGCAGATCACAATATACCCTGGGGAAAGGAAGCTTTACTCAATAAATGATGCTAGAGATCTGGATAGACACATACAAGAGAAAGAAACAGGATTCGTGTCTCTTATCATTCACAAAAATTACTTTAGAATGACAAAAGATATTGTGGTAGCAGAAGGAAAGGTGGATTATTAGATGATGGCTGTGGCAGAAAGAAGAGAATGATCTAGACTATTGGAGATGGGATTCTGTTTGCTAGTATTAGGAAAGCGAACTAGATGACCAATAGGATTATTATTATTTTTTAGTATCTTATCAGAGGTAAAAAAATGTTTCATGGTGTGGTTGTTAATTTATTATGTCAATGTAACTGTGCTAAAGGATCCTCAGAGAGCTGTAAAAATATTATTTCTGGTTGTGTCTGTCAGGGCGTTCCAGAAGAGATTAGAATTTGAATCAGTAGACTGAGTACAGAAGATCCATCCTCACCAATGTGGGCAGGCATCATCCAATCTGTTGATGGCCTAGATAGAACAAAAAGGTGGAAGAGATTTCCTACATTTTCTTCTAGAATTCATATGATTTCGCACCTTACATTTAAGTCTTTTGTGGTTGCAGAAGGAAGGTCGCACAAGGATCTGGTCACAAATTTTCAAATATCTAGTGTTTCCCTACATCCTAAAGAGTAAAATCCCAACTGCTTTCCCCAGAATTCAGAGCCTCTGTAGATTTCCCAGCTTTATTTCCTACTGTTTCCCAGTCACTTAGTATATTTCAGCCACTTAAGGGTGAGTTCATCCTGTAGTTTCTTCATTTCATTCCCTTATTTCTCTTCCTAGAACTATGCGCTATTTCACCCTTTTTGAATATTTCATCATAGTTTAAATTCATCCTTCACAGTTATGTATAAAGCCTTTCTTAATCTCTTAGTTAGAATTAATAGCTTATTGGATCTGGGTTATTTCAGACTATGTGAGCATATCATCTTCTACTTATCACATTTCTATATAACCCACATTGCAGCTGAGTTCCCCAAGTCCCGTCTTCCTGGAGATTGCTATAAAATCCCTAGGATGGTATTCTCTAGGTAGATTGTGCCTATAAATTTCTGTTCTCATTTCATTCCGAATCTCCTACCAAATCTTACTTCCTGTTGATTTCTATCTTTTCAGCCATATCTCAGCCCAACTATTAAACTCACCCCTATCCCTCTGATTTACTTCCGCATTTGTCACCAAGGGATGTAAGTGTGTAACAGGATGTTATTAATTAGATGTCCTGGGGTAGGATTTAGATTACAGCAACGCAAATATCTTGAAATTAAATATCAGCTCTCCCTCTTTGTAAAGGTTGTTCAGCCATCATACCTGGGGCTCTGCCCCTTCTCTGTCCTGTGCGTCATCCTCTCTTCTTGCTCTTTCTTTTCCCTTCTCTGTTCTCTGTTTCTGCTTCAGAATTCGTTACATTTCTCCATTCATAGGGGCTGGACCATCTATCTGTTTCTGCTTCTCATGCTGTCAAGAGTACATTCCCCAAACCCCGACCTAGAAGCATTGCTTCAGAAATTATTGCTTTAAACAATGACATTTTGTTTCTTTAGAGAAACCTAAGCCAATTATATACTATTTCAATATTAAAATAATAATTTTCTCATCCCAGTTCCTTTGAGTATGAATCTGTCTTTCTCCAGGCTGTAAACTGCTTTCGGAAGGAACTACCACCCATTCATCTGCGTGGCCCCAGGCCCCAGCATCTGCATCTGACCAAAAGCAAATCTTACTTCTCTCATCCTTTGCTGGGACTCCACAAGTGTTCAGTTTTCTTCTCCTAATTAGCATTACTCCTAATACACTTGTTGATGTCATCACTTCACAAGCTCCACTTGCTTGTCACAGAGTTAGTGCCTCATCCTCGTGTACCTTATTAAAGGCAGGGCAGAAGGCGAGCAGTCTGCTGCTCCCCAGTTCCTTTTCCAATGTGTCACCCTTCTCCCTCTGGTGCTTCTCCCACCTGGAGAATTTTCTTCCCCTTTCCTAACCTTCACGCCTCCATCTGCGCTACCTGCCATCCTACCTTTACTTTATCCTTCAGAATTTAGCTCAGATGTCACCTCTTCTAGAAAATCTCTGACCCCTCAGCCTGGGTTAGGGACGCATTGTCACTGCTCATATAACATCTTGTGTCACCTCCATGACAGCCTTTGTCACAAGGCATTGCCATTGTTATTAACCATAGGCTCTTTAAGGTCACTGACTGTCTCTTATGCATAAATTTCAAGTGTCCAGCTATGTACAATTTTTTTTCAATTTATGAATGATACAGGTCAGATATTTTTCAATTTATGTAATTTTAAATATTAAAAAAATTATTGATATACTTTAATTTCCTTCCGAAAGTAATTGTTTGGGGGTGTTTGACATTTTAAACAACTGGCAATATTTTAAAATACATTCAACATATTCATTCATTTGTTCATTAAGGTTTTAAAATATACTGAGAACCAATTATGTCCTGGCTTAAAAACTACCTTTCTAGGATCTCAGTTCAGGAAGATGGAAGCACAGACTCGTAGTGATAAAGGAGCGCATTAGGGTCTTCTAGATCACTGGGCAGGGGAAGGAATCAGTCGGTAAAGGAGATTACTTAGATGCTTTGAAGGCTGAGCTGGAACTAAAAAGCCCCAGTGTCATGTACCAGGGAAGGGGCATTCCTGGCAGAGGGGACGCATGAGCAAACATGGAAATAGCACAGTACACAATGCAATATAAGCAGCTAAAGGCTTATGGGAATAAATTGGCAGGCATGCATTTCACAAACATTATTCCATTTAATGCTTAAACCAACATTGCGATTTTGATACTGTCATACTTGTTTCATGGATAAGGAAAATTAGAAGCAGAATAGTCAAGTAATTGGCTCAGAGTAACACAGCTAATGAGTCAAAAAACTGTGACTATAATGCAAATTTGACTTCAAAATCATTACCCTAATTACTATGCAAATGTTGACTTTCTGTTTTCCCTATGAAACATGAACTATCATTGTTTTGTTTTGTTTTGTTTTGTTTTTTGAGACAGAGTCTGACTATGTTGCACTCAGCGAAGTGCTGTGGCGTCACAGCTTACAGCAACCTCCAACTCTTGGGCTTAAGCGATTCTCTTGCCTCAGCCTCCAAAGTAGCTGGCCCTTCAGGCGTCCGCCACAACATTTGTCAATTTTTTTGTTGCAATTGTCCGTGTTGTTTAGGTGGCCTGGGCCAGGTTTGAACCCTCCATTCTCAGTGTATGTGGCTAGTGCCGTGTATGTGGCACTGTGCTGCAGGTGCCAAGCCGAACTATCATTTCTTTTGACTGGTTTTGATATCAGATATTTTAAGTGTGTGCTTAAATTTATCATGTTAAATTAATAATCACATTTCATGCCATTTGCTTGTCCAATGCCGGCACCCTAATCTGTACCACTGGCCTCAGCATAACACTGTACAAACATGCCATGTATAAATGGTCCTTCTGTCTCTGACTTGTCGTTGTTTTCCACTGTCCAAATTGGATAATAACGTCATGAGAAAAAAAAATGCTTACTTGTCCATCAGTAATTAAGCATTACATGTCAATTATGCATGGGGAAAATCTGAGCTACCGAGTCTCTTGCTAAAACTGGCTTTGAAACAAAAATAAGAAGCAAAAGTAACTGATTACTTTCGCATTTGAGAGAAGAGAAGTAACCAAATTCAGACAATACAGGATATAAAAGAGACTTCTGTCTATCTCGCATGCGAACTTGAATCCTGCCGAGCATACAGCCAGTGAAATTCGGGTCAGTCACTAACTTCAGCTTTATGTAAATTACTTCATTTAAGTCTCACAATGGCCATTTTATAGGTAATGAAACAAACTCAGAAGATTCATGCTCTCAGACATTGTGCCACACTGTCCCCACATTTTTATTTTATTTATCCAAAAACCACTCCAATTGCCTGGTTGAGTTTTTTAAGATTCAACTCTTTGAAGATTTAATTTTCTTCATTTTCTCTCCAATTATTGGTTATTCAATTGAGTTTGAATAGTTTTCCAAGGAGTCTGAGAGTCTGGTACATCATTCCTTAAGATAAAAGCAGTAACCTGCTATTTTTTTTTTTTTTTTTTTTGAGACAGAGTCTCACTATGTCGCCTTCGGTAGAGTGCCGTGGTGTTACAGCTCATCACAGCTCACAGTGTGATTCTCTTGTCTCAGCCTCCCAAGTAGCTGGGACTACAGGCACCCACCACAACACCTGACTTATTTTTAGTTACAGTTGTCATTGTGGTTTAGCAGGCACAGGTCAGGTTCAAACCCACCTGCCTCAGTGTATCTGGCCAGTGCTCTAACCACTGAGCTATGGGTGCCAAGCCAATGCTATTCTTACATAGTATTCAATCTGACACTAGTCTTTAATATTTTTTTTTTTTTGAGACAGAGCCTCCAGCTGTCACCCTGGGTAGAGTGCTGTGGCATCCCAGCTCACAGCAACCTCCAATTCCTGGGTTCAAGCGAGTCTCCTGCCTCTGCCTCCCAAGTAGTCGGGACTACAGGCACCCGC